>ARYC01001999.1:0-74644 GCA_000711775.1 Oxytricha trifallax
CTATACATATCACATCCATAATGCAGTTTAAACACTAAATATATATACTCTTCATCATAAATAGACCCCAAAAGCTTGTTATTTTTGTCTCGCATTAAATTAATAACCCCAACCCCTAACAAATTCCCTACAAATCAAAGCACTTATAAACCTCATTAAGGGGTTTTGGGGTTTTGAATGATTGGAGCAGTGATAACCTTAATCATTTTGGCATCGATGATATCTTACATTGCCTTCAAATTAGATATTATGTTCAGTAAGTTAAATAAAATTGCAATTTATAAAGTAATTTAATTTATTGTTAAAAGTTTCCTCCTTCATTAATGATTTAGATCGTAGAGACATAAAGACAAGCAGGCTAGTGATAAATTATTTTAGATTTTTTGGTTATTTGTAAATTAAGTGATTAATGATACGCAATCAGATGACCCAACAATAACAAATGTTTAGTAAGTTAAAAACAATTATAAAGTCGATAATTATCTGTTAATAGTTGTTCTATCTAAAAATAGTTATTAGTTTGTAAGTCATAAACAATAAATATTGAGTTCATATAAATTTATTCTCTATAAAATGTGAGATAACTCCTTTTTTTATTGCTCTTATTTAAACCTATCAATAAAAAAATTCTTTAAAATTAGTTTTTTTTATGAATTGACTTGATTAATTGAAAAACTTTGAAGGATTTTAATCGCATTAATTTAGTGATTTGGGGTTTGATATTGCGTTTGGAAAAATTTTAATTTTACATGATAATTAGTTTATTAATAATAAATATTTAAATTTAAATAGGTGGGTATGACTCAAAATATGCAGATTTACAAGTCAGTCATGTAACAAAAACAAAGTCGACAGATAGTAAAACAGGTCTCACAGGTATAATCTATTAATTATTGACTTCTTATTTATATAGTGAGGAATTCAACTTTTAAAACTTAAAAATGGCTTAATTTGGAGATGATAATTTCAACTATGACAAGAAAAATGATCTAATTTGTTTATTTTTATATATATCTAAAATAAAATATTATTGAACAATTACTTATATATGTAAAATAAATGAGTCTGCGTACAGTGATGTGACAGGACTATAATGTATTGAAAACAAAACACATATGAATTTAGGCGGAGCCTGGACTACTTATAGATTGGAGATGATAAACATTTGTGTAGCTGCTTGCACCGATAGCTCTAGTAAACAAAAAAATAGCAAAGACATTATCTATTCTTTTTAATTAAATATTTATTTAGTAGTTCTAAGTGCGGTTCTCTCTCTCAAATAAAAGAACATTTTAGACTGGTTAGTTTTCTTTTGAATTTACATTTATAGGAAGACTTTATTTATTATGTATTTGCTAAAGTGTAATTGAATTGAGAAAATTAGTTAAAATTAAATCTAATAAAAATCAAAATAGTGACAGTTGAAGTTTGCAAATATTAACGATCTTTGATTCATTCGATAGAGAATTCAAAATTAGCTCGACTTTTCTAATCGCGGAATTATTTTATCTTATCACTGGAGTGAGTAAACTAAATTTTGGTTGAGTGCCTCTAATTTTAATAAATTATACCCTTCAATTAAAATTGAGATATCTTGCAACAGACCATAGTAAAGTCCAGCTAATTTTTAATACTCTATCGATTGAGTCTAAGCTTATTAATAGTGGCAAACTTTAATTGTCACAATTTTGATTTTTATTTGATTTATTTTTAATTAATTTCCCAATCAAATTACACATTAGCAATAATAATATTAAAACTCTATAAACTTTCACCAATTTTATGCATTAATTGCAATATTTAAAGAAAGGTATTTTTTTGCCAGTTTAAACATCTCAAAAGAAAGTAATGAATGTGTTTGTTAGGAAATCCATAGCAACTCTCAATGATGGTATTATTCCATTCTTTAATCAAATTATCTATAATTATTATGCTTATTATTTCTTTGGAGAAGGAGAAGAAATAGAATTCACACAAAAGTAGATAATATTAAGCCATACACATCGGAAGTTGGATATAGCTATGACAGCTGCTATGTTTTCATATCTTTGAGATTAAAATTAATACAATATATTTCAATTTAGAATGGACTTTGAAACTGAGTTAATGACGAGGGACGTTTATACCTTTACTGATTTGCTCTCTGATATGGGAGGAATCTACAGTTCACTATTTGCCTTTGGAGCAATTAAAATATTGCTATGATATTTCCCTTTTAAATGTTCTAATTATATAGTGGGAATTTTCTCAGAGACACTGTTCTCTAGATAAATTATCAAAGATATTTATCAAGCTAGACCATCAAAGAGAGGAGGTGAAAAGGATAGCCTGAAAAAACATTTTTGGTGCAATAATGCATGGAAATAATAACAGCGATAGTTTTAAAAAGAAAGAGACATTTGGTTTGAACAACCGAACTGTCTCCTTGATGGACAAGTTCACTCTAAATAATGCCTAGCAGTATAGTTTAGTATAATATCTAAATCATTGTAAATTCAATATATAATTTCTAATATTAAAATTATATATGAATATAGCAATAAAACATGAAGTCACAAAAAGCTGAAGCTTCTTAATCAATTTAGCCATAATCTAAGATGAAAAATAATCTTATGTTAAAGAAAATTTTTTTAAATTCTGCTAATATGTTACAAGAAATGTCTCCTAAGTTTGGAAGCTCACAGGATACTTATTCTTAAATGCATGATAGTACAAGAGGAATGAAGATGTGATTTTAATTATGGAAACAATTATTATTAATAGGGTTTTAAATATTAATGAAAGATTTAAATCATCTGCATAGGAATCTACTGTATCTATGAGACCAATGGAAAGTACACCATAAATTAAAATTATCCGAGAGGAAAAAGAAACACTTTCTAATAATAATTTAAATAATTAATCAATTAAAAATATTGTAAAATCAATGAATTTTTAATAATAATTCTACATTCTCAAAGAAGAACAAAATTTAGACAAAAGACTAGTCTCTTATTAACAACATTATTCATTAGATACTGGATAGAGTCAATTTTTAGTTTAAATTCGTTGATTTAATCAGAACTATATTCCAGAAATTCATTGGTGAATAAAAAGTAAAATAACATTTAAAGTATAGGAACGTCTAATTAAAAAATAATTTAATAGTATAGATTTTATTTTTATCTTTATCTACCTGTTCAACAAAGGAGTTTAGAAAATAGATAATGAATTTGATGCGATTAGTCTGATGAAGTTAATGAAATAAGTTAAGCTTTTGACATCTACTCTCCTTAACCCTAGTCAAAAAATGATGCTTGGCTTCCAGAAATAAAATCTCCTATAGTCAAATAGCAGTGACAATAACTCCGAAGAGGATGAAGTAACATTGGTAAAAAAATTGAGATCTCATAATAGATTTATCAGACTTATGGCACTTGGTAGAGTGTAGCATAATATTGAAGGTTTCTTCAATCAAGAGAGAAAATTTAAAGAAATTGATCAAAAATTAGTTAAGGGAATTATTAATGACTATGAAGGGGAAACATAAATGAAACTTAAGGGCTTTTCTAAAATCAGACAGAAGACCAACGAGATAAATTAATTTGGGATTTTAATATCAAATTTATTATTTATTCAATTCAAAGTATAAATGAAGAGAGAGTAGCTTCAGGCTAAAAACAGAAGAGACGTCTATTAAATTTACTATAAAATGATATGTACGAAGTGAGTGAAAAGGAAAAAGGTATTCAGCCTAATATTAATGATACTAATAGAAGAATTTCTTAAAATTTGGATGACTTGCTCTTAGGTTAAGAGTTTAGACCCAAAAAGCAAATTACTCCTGTTGATATATTCATTGTAATTATTATTGATAAATATTAAATTATTTGACTGGGACATTGAAAAAGGAATAGAAGAAAAACAAGTGTAGAAGTAAAAAACGCAAAAGTAGAATAGATACGATCTAAATGAGTCTTAAGATGAGTTATAACAATATCAAGACTAGACTTCAAAACATGACTACATTTATTCTAGTTATAGATTGATTCAATTATAATAAAAAGTGATTTAATTTAGATAAATTATGAATATTTGAAAATTGATAAAGCTTTTTAATCTAATATCCTGATATTTAAATTAAATGTTTAAATTGATCATAATATATAAAATATAGTTAAAATTATATATTAATCTCCGTTTTAACTAAGGGATAACATAAATTTATTGTTATTTCACTATTAAATAAAATATTCTATTATTAATAATATTTATTAAAATTTATCCAAAATCTGTTTGTTGAAACTCAGGATATGCTAAACAGAAAAAGAAACAATATATAAAATCAGAAGAAAAGGAGGTCACAGATATTTCGAAATAGAGATATGAATGGCCAGTAGTTAATGAGTAATCTCAAATTAATTTTATCAAATTACTATTATCTACTAAAACAAACTATCATTTTAAGTCATGATGTATTTTGAATGAGTTGACGTGGCCATCGTAATTGGTGATTTAAATCCTGAAAACAAAAAACTTCATAAAAAACTAGGAACTCTCAGTATCACCTACCCCCTCATAATCAAAATGTTGGATACAGAGTCAGCGTAACGGATGTAGTGCAGAGCTAGTGAGAAGCTCGGTTCCTCTGAAAGCTGTAGAAAAATCTGCTCGTTTCACCGTTGATAGGATCGTAATCCCTGTCCTTTCGCTGTGATAGCTTACTACCTTACCGAGGAGAAAAAAATATATTGTTGGCTTGACTCGTTCTCATCTTCTCATTATTGAAAGCTGAGCGCCACCTTCATTTTTCCCTACTACCATGGAAGCTGAACTTAAGCCAGGAAAGCTCATCTATGCAAGGAACCCGTTAGTGTATGAGCCCGCAAAGAGTGACGTATTCTAGCTTGCCAGTTGAACCAAGCCAACTGAACCCTTAAGCTGAAAGTCCATAAATCTCCTCCCTAACATCAGAGCCTTAATATAATACAAAGCTTTATTAAAAAGCTTCAGCTTAGGCTGACTAAATAATTAACCTTTTTATTTAATAATTTGTTTGGGCAGTAATTTCAGTTTACTTTCAAAGATTAAAAGTACGATTATATTTTAAGTTGTTCAAATCTTTTAAGAACTTTCAAGACAAGTTTATATTTTTTTATATTCCAATTATGAAAATAAAATTTACTTTTAAGATATATTAGTTTAGGGGCATCAATTACTTTAATAGTTATGTTATGCGTGCTGTCATTTCTAGCATTCAAATTACAGATTCTTTTTAGTAAAATTATAACTTTTAATAATATTTTGTTGTAATATAGACTACGAAGATAATAAAACTACAAGATTGGCTATCAATGAGATTTATTAATCATTTATTTCATTTAACTAGTTATTGCATTACTTGTAAAATAATGAAGCCCAAATTGACAATTCAGAAATTATAAATGCCTAGTAAGATAAAATTCTTTTTAAATTTCTAAGAATTTATCTTAGTAAATTTCTAATACTGATGATTTTAGTGGCTTAGGTTTTGATATTGCAGTGAGAAGCGCATTAAAAAAAATAATTTAAAGTGTTATATTATTTTCAGCATCTGGGACTTCGATCCAAGATACGGGTCTTACAAAGTATTTCATACAGACAAATCTAGTACCAGAAACTCAAGAAATGGCATAGTTTGTAAATACAATTTAAATTTCCTTAATCTTTCTTATAGCTGAGAATTATAAAGAGACTGAATTAAAATTGATAAAATGTGAAGATAAATATTTCAATTACCCAAGAAAGAATCATTTAATATATAATTTTAATTTTTAATAATGGCTATATTTTATATTTAAATTTAATGAAATAGCTTATCAGGATGTATATGGGTTTCTCTGTATATTTTTTATCATATCTGTAAGTTGGCTGATCATGGAGCAAAAATTAACTGCAAAAAATTGGTATCACAATTTATTAATATCCAAGTTATAATCTAATTAAATTGAGACATTACTTAAAAATGGTATTGAGTTAATATAATGTCACAATACCACAGCTAAACCTTAATTTTTACAAATTAAATGTTATTATCATTTTCACATGTTGATTTAACAAGAATTATTGTGCAACTTAAGAACAAATAAATTAATATTTCAGTATGGTAAGACTTTGTATATATTGGTTAACTTGAACTAATTTTATAAAATAAATCATTGTAAGAAAATTGAATGATACTAAAACTAGTCAATCAAAATTTAAAAGATTTCTTTGATTTTTTATTAAAAATCTCTTATATCAAACTTATTCATAAGTGTTAAGGGATTATATATAATCTTTAATTTCAATTAGTTTATGATTAAGAATCTTTATTGTGTTTATCTATTATCATTTCCTAAATTTATATTGGCTTACCCAATTCATTTATATTTATTAATAGTAAATATGTTTGCATAGAGAGATGTTTATAATTTATAAACTCAAATTTAATATTAATTACATATTAATTGTAAATCCGATATGTCAATCAATATTTCGATTATGATGATATGATTGATGATGTCAAGAAATTTAATTAATTTTAAATATTAAATTATGATTATTTAACTTAAATTTCAAAGAAAATTTTGAATATTAATTCAAATTTATATTTATTTTTAATTTTTCTAACAAAATTATTTTTTTGCTTTTGTTACTTTTAATTAAATTTATACAGTAATATTCTGAATCTTGTTATAGTCTCGAGTTTATTTTTAGGCAAATGAGAAAAAATTGTAAACATAAAAGTATTTAATGTAATACATAAAATCATTCCATTTAAAATATTTGTAAGCATAAATTTTTTAAAGCAAGAACATCAGGTAGTTTTTTGAGCTCGTCTTTAATGTTGGAAGTTATTTTTTTAATCTCCTCTGAAGAATTGTCATCGCAGTTTAGTTGATCTGCAAAGACTGCAAGGTGTTCGTGTTTCCTCACTTCATCCTTGAAACTTTTGACGACAAAGTAATGTAGAAGAATCGCCAGGAAAGAATAATTATCTTATCTTGAATCGCCTAGGCGAACGGCATCGGCGTCTCGAAGGCACAAGTGAACGTCCATTGGTATGAACTCATCTTGGTTAAGCTATCCGATCATTGACGAGTATTTAAAGTTACTTATGAAGATCTGTGGGTTCGGGTTCCCTCGGACTTTTACATTGCAGGGCTTTAGGTAACGATGGACTATACCCTGCGAGTGAAGATTGCTTATGCCTGCCAGTAACTGCAGAGCGCATTTCTGAAAATACAATTGCTCGACTTGACTTCCTAAAATATGTGTAAGATTGCAGTCATAGTCCTCCAGTGATAAAGTCATTATTCGCGATTAGTAGCAAAAGCCCTTTAACTAGTCGACCCCAGGCATTCTAAGCTTGTTATTCAGCAACATAAATTTGAAGTCTTACCAAACCCCTAGGCCGGTCTCAAAATTTTTGATAAAGTCCTCCGCCTTGTATTGAGCAATTACTGAATTTGGTCTCAAGAGGTCAGCTGGTGCATGTTGCAGCAGTCTAAGCTCATAACATTCCCTGAGCATGGCCTTGACCTCTAATACCAACGTAATTGGCAGCTCTTATTAAACAAGCAAAATGATGCTGGTTAGGAACTGCTGCCTACTGAAAAATTTATGTTATCATTTGCAAAAGTTTATGTCACTGTAACTTTTAGTCTGTGCTTAGGAGTACATTCAGTTGAAGGAGGATTGGGCTATTCAGCTTCTCGGTGAATTGATTTTTGCTCTGAATTATCGGAGCAGTCAATAGCGTTCTCAACGGCATTCAGTGATTTTAGCTCTCGTATAACCTATAAGGAGATATGTTTAACGTAGATTATATTACTATCGTAGAATAACCGGCTTCTTGCAAGTCTCTGATCTTATGAGCCCTCAAATGAGCGCTGAGCAGCTTTTTACTTTTGAAGTTTTTGCTGCCCACACCGCAAATCTTACAGCGATACTCGCCATTGATTTTTAAATGGTTGAATTTTCCTTCCTCCCTGAGATGAACTTGAGAGTGTCTTTTGAGCTGAGGCAACGTGTAAGCTTGATCGCAAAGGCTGCAGGTAATAATAATTCTTGGCTTTCTATGAGACATTTTGGCCTTCCAGATTTTCGCTTGTCTATCTATTTCAAGAGGGAATCATAGAGCTCAGCGTTTTGGGATTTGCAAGCATCTCTCCCAATAAATCTGTGAAACTTAGCATCAATAATGACATTGCTGTTAGAATCAAGAGTTTGAAGGGTTTTGGGTTTTGGAGCATCTAGTGCAGAAACGAGCGCATCCATACTCTGTTTATGTTGCACTAATAAATATTAAATTAATTTATGTATTACTAATCTAATTATTTATGTTTACATAATAAATTTATACGTACTTAAATTAAGATAATAAATCACATAGTCATATAAAACCTTAATTAATAATTAAAATTAAGCGCATAAGCAAAATAATAAGCCAAAATATATATCGAGATTTATAACGTTCAAATTAAAAACAAAAATAAAACATGCATATGCGCTCATAATATGATCGCTAAATATATGCGCTCATAAATGAGCGCAACTAAATAATTAAAAATCTAAAACTATTTGAGCAATATACATTATAGTGACATAAATTAAAAAAATTTATGTTGCAGTAAAAAAATTACCAAAAATATAGGAAACTATATTCTCAGGGAAATAAAGACCTAAGCTTAAGGGAAAAATAGTTCTTAACAAATCAAAGACGATATTTAATAATATTGCCTTATATCACTTGTACTATTTAATATGGGTAAGAAAATAAAAATTAGTAATAATATTGATTTTAGGTTTCCCTAAGAATATTCTGCTAAATGCAAATAAATACACAAATGAGAGACGTAGGATAGGCCGGCAATAATACGCTTGTGAACTCGAGATAATTCGAAGGAAAATTCAACACGAAAAGTGATTGGTTTAACTATTTAAAATTTTCATGTAAGAATATTTTTATGTAAGCACAAGTAGTGGGTTATCATTTGCCGACTTCAAGAAGACAAGTATGAGATTTATAAAGGACGTCCTAAGCTCGAAGAAGGAGCTTATTAGGAGCGCTGACGTAATTATGTCAACGTCCCCTGCTTCCCTGAGCTGTCTGTATAAAATATTTACCAAAAGCTCAAAGGCGATGAAGTTCTGGAAAAATACTTGAACACCGATGAGGATTCGCAGGACCTACCTGACCGAGACTTTTTCTTTGGCATCCTAGGAACTCTCAGAAACGAATATCTCACTACCATCGTGAGGCAGTAGCAAGAGGCAAGGATGCTAACCAGGGATGAGGAGACAAAGCTAGAGAACATCGAGATAAATCAAGACTTGCTTAAGGACTTATCATCCTTCCCTTACTATTCAAGTAAGTTTATGTCACTGTAATAAAATTTATGTTGCTGTAAATAATAATTTATGTTGCAGAGAAGAAAGGGAGGGCGCTTGCATAGCTGAAGCAGAAAAGTCAAGGAAGAAAAAATACCCGAAAGCGAAAGAGGTATGAGATATCAAGCGAATACGACGCATTCGTAGATAGGGTCTTCCCCTATAACGATGTGCAGGCACATAGATTCGGGAACAACATAATGAGATCTCCACCAGCAAAGAGAATGAATTAGTGACATTAAAAATAATTTGTGTTTACATAAAATTTATTTTAATTTAATTTGTGTTTACATATCATAACTCATCAAGTCGCTGTCTCATTTTCCAAATATGCGAGAGCTCAACTTTTTCACAGTGCTTAGTGTTAATTTCCTTAATTGAATTTGCGATCAGATCAATGTGCCTTTTTTCGCTTAAATTGAAATCTATCTTCGCTAATCCTGCTTTGTACCGTTGCTTTACCCAAGCAAAAATTTGCTCGATGCAATTATACGCGGAACTATAAGGCGAGTTGTATATTATTTCCCAATTATTCTCGGAGATAAAGTCCTTAACCTTCCTTGAGTGGTGCGCTCGGAGGTTGTCAAGGAATATGACAATACTCTCATTCATAACGATTGCCTTCAGGCCTGCGAGAGCCTCAACTATATCGTCCGTTTTTATTGAGCCCTCTCGAATTTGAAAAATCTCAAGACCCCCCTGTCCGCTTATCATCACTATTGCTGCCTAGGTTTTTAGCTTAATGCCCTCTTTGGAAAGTTTCTAATTGTCGTACTTGCGAGCCCAGCTGCGCATTTAAATCGAGTAAGGCTTAAAAATAGTCTCATCGATATAAACTATCCTACGCCCCTTCTCGTACGCTGCAATTATTTGTGGATAATTTAACAGCTGGACTTGTACAATTTTTCTCATAGTCCACTCAGGAATGCGATATTTAGAAGCTGCTACCTTGAATTTAATTCCATGGGAAATGAATAGTCGACGAAGCTGAGAAACCGAAATTTTTGCTTCTGGGAATTTCCTATGAAACAACACCGCTCGCATTCGTAGGCTCTCAAATGCCTGGGCCTTGAGTGTGGCTGGATGAATTAGGTACTCAATATGATGGAGCTGCAAACCCTTCCATTTTCTTTGTGTGTTGGCACTAAATTAGCCTTTCTTAATTGTCTGCAAACAAATACTTTGCACTTGACTGACCTTAACTCTCAATGCTTGACTAATCTGCTTGTATGAGTAGAAAACCTATGACTCCTGATTTGGGTTGCTGACGTTAAATCTGAACTTAAGTACTGCCTCTCTCAAGAACTCTAAATGCTTCTCTTTATGTAGTGAATTCATTTATTTATGTAACATATATTAATTGTAAATGCTTACACAATTTACTTGAATTTTACTCAATATAAATAAAGTCAAGAATAAAATATAAAAATAAGACTTAATCATAACTTTGTTTAACGGTCTATATATTATTATTTATTTTTTTATTTATAAAACTTTATATTTAAATATAATAAATGATAGCATTATATAAATTTGTAGAGGATAGATACTTTATACCAATCGAACCAGAGAAACAAAAGGGTGTTTTATAAAGTATAAGGAAGATGTCTACAGAGCAGCATGACAGCTACATTCCTTTTCAACCATAAGTCTCCAAAACTTAATTTACTTTAAATTATATAATATATGCTTTTTAACTTTTGTCTCTATCACAGATGTTAAAATAAATAGTTATGAAAGTGTAAATTGATTATTCAGATGATGTTATTTTATGTGCAATTCTACTCTGCCTCCCTAGAAATGTATGGAGAAAAGATGGTAAACATAGAATTAAGAGCAGATTTTCTATCGGAAAAATTAACCAGGTAAGTCTACAATATGTCTGATTTGCTCTCTGATTTGGGTGGAATATACAATGCGCTTTTTGCTATTGGAGCTTTACTAGTTTAATCATTTATAATCAATATTATATATTTTATGGGACGCTTTAAATTAAATAGTAGCATAATTCAATTAAAACATGTTTTATGGGAAGATGATAAAGAATATTTATTAAGTTAGACTGTCTGGAAGTAAATCAAAAGATGAAAACTAAAATTTAAGTAATGTTAAAGACTAAAATTAAACCTTTAATAATACAACAGTTAATTAATCTTATATCAAGGCCGGCAATAACTAGACCTTTATTTTGTGTTCTCTTAAAATATTTAATTATGCACGTATTATGGGTAACTAAAAATAGAGTATTGATAACTGTTCCAACCGAGACCCCCCCTCACCCAGACCTAAAACGAGAACCCCCTTCCCACCCTAACAAGACCCCCCCTCCCACCTCAACAACATCCCCATTCATATGAAAATTTAAATTCTTAATGTTTAAATCATTTTCCTTCATGACTTCTTGATATCATAATATTTCTTACACATAAAAAACATCATTTTTTTCCAAATTTTTCTCAACCTATATAATGAAACTCTTTTTTCAATTTTGGTATATTTATAAATTTTCACTACGTCCGTCGACCTTTTTCAGCACATACTCCTATAGGAAAATTATTTAATCATCTATATCTCATGGTCTTGATATAATTATAACGAAAAAATAATCAACCAAAAAACCCACACAAACATTAATCCTTACAATTCAAATCATTTTAATCGACTGCATTCAATATAATTTCAATAGTAGTCCCATTAATTTTTATATTATATTTTTTTCTTTCAATTTCCTGTATATTTTATCATTATAATTTTTATAGCAATTGATTTTTTATGTAAAAAAAATATCAAGAATATTAATATAATATGTTTTTAATAAAGGATTAATCAGTTAATAAAGAATATAGATATAATTTTATTTATTTAATTGATCATATTACATGAATTTCATTTGAATTTAATAAATGTTAGTTTAAAAACATATTATATTAATATTCTTGATATTTTTTTTACATAAAAAATCAATTGCTATAAAAATTATAATGATAAAATATACAGGAAATTGAAAGAAAAAAAATATAATATAAAAATTAATGGGACTACTATTGAAATTATATTGAATGCAGTCGATTAAAATGATTTGAATTGTAAGGATTAATGTTTGTGTGGGTTTTTTGGTTGATTATTTTTTCGTTATAATTATATCAAGACCATGAGATATAGATGATTAAATAATTTTCCTATAGGAGTATGTACTAAAAACGGTCGACGGACGTTGTCAAAATTTATATATACCAAAATTGAAAAAAGAGTTTCATTATATAGGTTGAGAAAAATTAGGAAAAAAATGATGTTTTTTATGTGTAAAAATATTATGATATCAAGAAGTCATGAAGGAAAATGATTTAAACATTAAGAATTTAAATTTTCATATGAATGGGGATTTGTTGAGGTGGGAGGGGGGGTCTAGTTAGGGTGGGAGGGGGCTCTTGTTTTAGGTCTGGAAGGGGGGGTGGGAGGGGGGGTCTCGGTTGGAACAGATAACAATTAATTCGGTAGTTGATTTGCTTTAATATCAACAAGCTAGAATGTATATTTATTTTGAATATTATAAAATTTTCGTATTAAATGACGAAACATAAGAAGACAAAAGAACATTGAGCAAACTTAACAGACAAAATTTCATTAAACCTAGTCCTCTCTTCCTCAAATCCCCTATCCTCTCGCCTTAGATACCCTCATTTAAGATTACTGGAGATAGAATTGAAGCTGTAAACATGAAAATAATTATTTCTTTAGGGCCCGCCATTGAATAATCTACTTATAATTCTTATGACAATTTAAGGTAAAATAGCATTTCATTACGCCCTTAAATCTATTATTTAAATATTTAATTGATAAAAGGATTAAAATTGAAGGTTTATTAAGCATTTTAATCAAAAGCTAATTCAATAAGAGAATTTGATACAGTTTCAAATTTTTACTATTTATAATTTAGCTTCTATATTTTTTGTGATAGATTTTTCATTTTTAAGATAATTATACAAAGATCAATTAAACTTAAATAATCACTAATGATTAATTAACTAACAATAGCTCAATATTTATGAGAATAATTGAGGAAATTTAAAATAGAGTGATGTTTTAATTTGGAGAATTTGACATGATTAAGATGAAACTCATTTGCAAAAAAAAGCAATGCTTTAATAAAAATGTTGAAAGAAAATGTAATGATTAAAATCCAATAGAATCTACAGATAATAAAATAAAGTTGTTTATAAATTTAATTTATTATATATAAAATTGTTCAAGAAAGCAGTAAAAAGAATAAATCAGGAATTTGATGCAATGAGTTTGATGAAATTAATGAATTAATTTAAGCTTTTGACTAAAGTACTATTGGATCCAACCTAAAAATGCTTCTTGGATTTTAGAAGAAAAATATTCTTAACTCTGATAGCAGCGATAATGAGGATCATCCGTTTAGTGGACATAGTTCTGATTCTGAGGAATTCGAAGATGATAGTAAAATAATTAAAAAACTCAAAGCTTAAAATTAGTTACTTAGACTTATCTCACTTGGTAAGATTAAAAACAAGATAAATGACTATTTCAATTATGAAATTTTATATTTGCCATAAAACTATATTATGAAATGCCATTTTATGGAATGAGGACAGGAAATTCAAAGAAATAGATGAAAAACTTTTGAATGGTATGCTTACAAGAAAAACGTAAAAGAATAAATTTATACATAAGGATACTTTGAATTCCTTTAAACATCAATATTCCATGATAGAGGAGACAATTCAAAATGAAAAGTCATCGTACACTTTTGATAAAGTAAATGAATTAAAATTAAGAAACATTAATATGCAAATTAATGGGGTTGATTCTTAACTGAATGCTTAAGTTACGAGCCCATTGATTAAAAAATAAAAACAACAAAATCGATTTATCTATATACAATTATATTTGTTCCAATTGAATATATTCATGAAAATTGATATAAAACCTGTTGCAAAAACTGAATTCAATTTTAAATACGAATTAAATGAATAATTATTCTAGTTCTCTTTAGCAATAGTCGTCAAGACTTTCTCATAAATACGGAGGAAGTGATTCTGATGATATTGAATAACTTTTTAATTAATTATCTTCTACACCCTTTAACTAGAAGAAATCTGGTATTGCTATAATAGAATCTCTCATGATTTTCTGATAATTATCTACCAATCATATTGTTTAGAGATAACGTCCATATTATTTTAAGTGTTTTTGTTCTTATAATATTGGAAATTCTTAGCAATTTTTTTAGTAAAGTTTACTAGATTAAAAAAGTCTGAGTAAAATAATAGAGGGTAGTGCTTTTAGTAAATTTGAAAGTAGCTTGTAAGAATAAGAATCTCCAAGTGATATTTGAATTAATGAAATTATTAATTCTAAATATCATTAATATTAATAAAAATAAATAATGATGAAGAGCTATATGGTCAACTTAAATAAAAGTTTGGAAATTATAATAATATACAATAAAATATCATCTAAAATCAATAATTGAAATATTGACTGATCTATTAATATTCAATTAACCTATAATAATTTTAGAACAAGTAATGAAGTTGTATATATAATATTTATTAATTTTAGTGAAATCATGATTGATAGTTTAATTTGGCTTAATTATAATCGATTATGATTTGAATTAGAAGAATAATATAATAAATTAAAAGTAGGTGAATTAAAATTAAGAAATAAATATAAATTAAAATGTTGAATACTATCGATTTATCTAAGTATCTAGTAAATCTATCAACAGCTAGTGCCAATTTATACGCTATCGGAGGAACACATTAGAAGAATAATTCATTTATTGCTCTATAAAATTATTATTAATATTTGGACTTATTTTTATAATTCCTTTACAATATAGTGCATTTATTTTACTAAATTTTTGCAATATAAACGTTGGGAGTGGAAACATCTAATAAGCAAATAACGGGAATATAAGACCAGTTTCGGCTTTTTTAGGGGCTTAAGCAAACTCTAAAAGTTAAGCTTAAATTGTTGCAGCAGCTGCAAATTAGAAATTCTTCAGACCTCAAACCGCATACACTCAATAAAGCTGTAAGGTTCATATTCTCTAAACATCCCTAATTCAATTTATTCATGAAATTTATGCTAAATTCTGTTTACAGAATCAACAATTGTGACTGCTAGAACAGGGTCTGCATCACAACAAAATTTGATAAGAAATGGTCACTCTCTGCGAACAATAAGTTACTCAGGAGAAAAATCTTCTTAAAATGCATTCGGTGTTGAAGGTTACAAGATTCCTTTTCACGGTTTACTGCCAAGAGAGCCTAAGTACACAATTCCCAAAGATAAGTTATCCAATTTCTTGGCTTAGACTTAGAAAAGAGGCAAAGCTTTACCTGCTCCTAATTATGATAAATTACAATTACAACTATTTTTTTATTTAGGTTATAGTATTACAAACCTGCATCTTGGGAAACTAAAAATGGGCAATTTGGCAAATCAGCAACTAAAAATAGATTCATGCTCCGAATATTTATAATACTTGAAAAGAAGAGAAAAGTGTTGATGGGTAAGTTAGAGTAAGCATTTTAATTAATGTTGAATAATGCCCTTATTCTATAAATATAGTCGCAATGAAGGTTTTGATTTCTTGAGGGAGGCATAATATTTAGGAACTTTGAGCCCAGCTCCAACTCATTATAAGTCTAATGTTAATATATCAGTACATAAATTTCATACTTTTCTTAGAAAATGAAATTGTTGAAGCGTTCTTCAACCTGGGCTATTATGAAGCCAATAAATGAAAACAATCTAGGCTGGAAACCAATCAAATCTAAATAGCCAGATGTTGGCAGTTATGACGTTGCTAAGTCTAAATCTTTCATAAAAGCCAAGCATCCAGTTATAAGTTTTACTAAATCCAAAGCTATCAAATTCACTACTGAGTATTCTAATAATAAGAAACACATTCCATGTAGTGCTACATATAAATATGAACTTTGTTTTGACAAAATATCAATTCCATATATGAAAAAGAGGTATTGATTTTAGGTTTTTTATTATTGAATTGAACGAAAGAAACTACCAAAGAGGTTTCAAATCATTGTTTAACTTTTAACTTTTACTATTTTAATTTCTCTTTTTGTTAATGTTCAAGAATCTTGTTGTTTCAAAATTTTATCTTGTAATTAGTTTTGATTATAGAGTATCTGCATTTACAAATAATAAACTAATAAGCCAGTATTGTAATATATAATTTCGTATACTTATGAATCGACATTATTCTTTCTTTTCTTTCTTTATTCAAGCCTTCTTCTTTTAATCTCATCGATCATACCGTGATCAACTCTACTCAAAGAATGATCATTTCTCATGTTTTTCTCAATTTCATGAGCTTTTTGAATGATCTTTTCAAACATATCCTTTTTCAGGATTTTATTAATTTCTTATGGTTCTTCGTAGGTAGCTTTTGCTTAAGAATTATTTTCAGTTTTATTATAGTTAACTTCTAGTTGATTAAAAATAAAAATACTCTGCATATTAATAAAATATAATTTAAGATATTCTAAATTCACTACAGAGGACTTAGTTGAATTTTAAGTTTCATATTGAATGTTAGAATTGAAAGTTTTCTTTGGGGATTGTAACTTACCCAATGAGCTTTTAGTGCCGCTTGATGAGAATGGATTTGATATGTACTTCTTGAAAACTTGCTGTTTCTGTGAATTTGCTAAATTTTAAGAGCTTATTGACGATTTAAATTCAATATTTTTATTGAGCTTTTGCTCAGTAATATGTGGTTTAAAGTTATGTTAAACAGGTAATGAAGATCTCTCTTAAGATTGCTTTGTAATGGGATTTGAAGTGTACTAAGATTTAATATTATTCAGCAATTGATTAGTTGGTGATTTAGCTAGAGAAATAGTACTAAAATTATTGCAATTTTATCTTGGGGATATGTTTTGTTAGAGCTAAGAATGAGAAAGACTTTTAGTCGCAGAGAAATTTTTCTAGCTGATTATTATTGTGAAGATTGAATAGTATTTGAAGGTTGAAGTTATTAAACTATTTGCTTTCTCAATTCACAAAAAATAAGATTAACAATAAAACAAATAATTTAGAAATAGCTTACTCTATAAATTTTTGAATGAATCTACCATCTTTGATTTTTAATTTGATTAAGCTAAATCTTAGTCCTTCTTTCCAATATTTACTTGACTAGTATCTCTCTTTATAGTTGATTAAGAACTCTTGTAATTTTATCTGACTGGAGTTTTATCATTTTATCTTTAATCTTAAGCTTTATTCATTTTACTGTGAAAGCTTGTTCGTTTATAGAATTCTTCTAGCTTCTGCTGATTCTTATCTAATTCTGAAATGAATTTATTTTTAATGGAAAATAATGCTTGATATTATATAAAATTTATATAATGATATTTATCTAAAAACAATTTTAACCATTTAAATATTTATAGCCCATATATTTTTCACAATTTTACTATTTACATCAGAAGGAGATAAGACAGAATGTTTTTACTTTCCCATTAAAACGCTGGAATTTTGAGGGGATCTGTTGCTTCTAAGTTAAGCTTTTGACAAGTTTTATTGCATACATTTTTAGTTATTCATTGCAATTTCTGATTACTTTTATATTTTAATAGAAGATCTCTCTGATTGAATTTGAACAATTTCTCTTCTAGGAGTTGAGTCATTGCTATAGATCTTTGAATCATATTCAAAATTCTAGATTCCTTCATTATTTTGATATCCTTAGTTTTTAATATAAAAATCACTCACTGATTGAACTAGATTCAGTAAAATCTTGGAATTTTTATCAGTAATCTGCTATAGAAGTTATTTTTGTTTATTGCATATTATGATTATGTTGATTTATTACAAAAAATTAATGATTAATATCATGAATTCCCAATCTCTTTTTAATTTAATTGATCTAGTACATAGTATGACTGGGATTTTAACCAATCAGTTGTAAAAATACTTGCCAATCTTTTGAAAACACTAATGGATCTAGTATGTGATTGTTTATCATACAAAGTAAAAAGCTAAATAACTAGCAATTATAAAAGTTGACTTTGAGGGCTTTTTTATTTTTGAAAAGTCTACTATAACTTGTAAATTAAGCTCTTTTAGTGAAGCGAAAATTTTGGATTTTAAGCTTCCCTTTTTTTATGACTCTACCTTGTTAACTTCTTTAACTTTCACGACTGAATAAACCAATATAATTCGAATTCTGTAAATTTTAAGAGCTATTCTGATTAATTTATCTTGAAGTTTGTTGCATCTTATAGTTTAATACTCGAGGAGTGATTTCAAGACCTGAGTCATCATTAGCGCAAAGTGATGAAGAACTTATTAACTTATTATTTTTGGCATTGATAAAATCTCTTAACTATGTACCAACTTATTTTTATGAAAGTTTCTCTCCAAAAAGATTTTCATCTTGAATTATTGATTTTTAACCAAAACTAGTAAAATAATTTTGAATTTTCTACGCTTGAATAGGGGAACTTCTGTTTTAATTAGGCAGTTCAGATTATTAGTAATAGACTCTTGGTATATTGCTATCACAAGTTTGATATGCCTGAATATTTTAATAAGTTTCTGTTTAGTTTCTACAAAATGCACAAGATTATGGATTTATCTCTTCTTCAAAGTCTTTCTAATTTTTATGTTATTGGTATATTTGGTCCTCACCTTGATTTTAAAATGACAAATATTTATTAACATTTTTATTTTAAAAATCCACTGAGACTTCCATAAATCGAATTGCATGATTCTTAGGCAGGGGTAAAGTAGCCAATGGCTAAGGAGCACTATCAACGTTTCCAATAGTATATTCGTTATATATCTCAAAACCCTCCGAACTCAAGGTCAAATTTCCGAGATTATTATGAACATCGCTTGATATGTTCTTCTTTTGTTATATCTCATAGAAACTTTATCTAAGATTTAAGTATAATACTCTATTTCTTTCTGTCCACTCTGGATACTTGAGCTATCATCTTCAAGTTCATCGATATCTTGATTGATCAATTAGAAAGCATGATATCATAAGGGAGACTGTTGCAAGCTTTTTTGAGGCTGTGATTAGTAACTCTTCTTAAATTATTAATTTATATGAAACTCAAATAAGTCATAGAAGGAGACTGATGGTCATTAAACGTAGCGATCTAGTTTTGGTGTTACTTAACACTTACATATTATAGAGGAGAAGGTGAACTTGTAATTTTTTGTTGTTTAAGTTTTATCTGTTCATATCAGTTTATTAAAAGGGAGATTTTGAAGGAGACTCTTTTTAAACTTTTGTTCCCAGGGACTATTTACCTCCAGATGTATGAAATGAAGAATTAATAGATTATCCCATCATTTAGACTTGAGAATGTCCGATGGTGTAAACCTGAAAAAGTTAAATATTCTGAATGAAGTTTTTTATAGAGTTTAGTTCAAATTTTCTTTCGAAGGTGAGTTTTCCTAATATGATATAATTTCACAAAGATAAGTTTAAGGTAATTTATTTTCGTGATCTGCTCTTGATTGATTTGGATTATAAAAACAGAGTTCTCCTTGTCGCCATTTGACATCATAGATTTGGCGAGATCTTATTTTTGGAGCTTAAAATTTGAACTTAAATGGATTAAATAAAACACTTTTAAAATATAGGTAAAATTCATAAAATTCGCTTTAGTGGACCCTGTGATGAACTGTATGTTATGGGGAACCGAAACATTAATTTTCTTGATCTAAATGAATTTAAACATCTTAAGCTCTCTTAATGTAAAACTTCTATTTTTATATTTAAGTAATAAAATCAATTAATTTTATGTTTTACTTCTCCATAATAGATTGCTTGTTATGTGTTGATTTAATTTATAAATCAACAAAGTCACAGATTTCCTAGGTAGGAACATGAATTTGGGAGAATAGATTTTACGAGTTTTCTATGGTAGACATGATATTTGGTGAAATAAAGTATTCCTTATTTATTATTTGCTAAAAGGGGCTATCTATGACTGTAAAAAAAAAATAATGGTTAATTTATTTTTGTATTTTTTTCTAAAAATAATTGCATTTATCTTATTTTGCATTGAAGTAATTGAAGTAATTGAAAGATTTATCGGAAAATAGGATTTTACAAAAAAATTTAACAATTTATTTTTATATAGAGGTTTGTAATTTTATGGTAATTAAATATCTCGAAAATAAATAATTAAGTCTGAATCCTTTTCGGCTAAATTAATAAGCCGAATTATTTTAGCTGTCGCAATTCTTAATAAGCAAATATAACTTTATTTTGGCTTTTAAATTCTAACTACTTTCAACAACTAAATTTTAAATATCTGAAAACATTCATATTAAAATGAAATGCTTAATATAATTAACAAATATAAAAAAACAATCTTATATTTGATCAAACTAATTTTCATGCTCACTCTGCTTATTTCATAGATAACTGATGTATCAATTATAACCTTCTTCTTTTTATTTCTTCAATTAAGCCCAAATCTATCTTACTAATTTCTCTTTCGCTAAATTTCATATTCTTTTCTATTTCTATTGCGGTTTGTTAAATTTTACCAAGAAAGTCTTATCTCAAAATTGACTATCAATATATTGAATCTTTAATAAATGAGTTAATTGCTATATTAAATTGACATGATATTCTCTGGCTCATATAATGACTTCTCTTAAACCTTGTCTTCATTTAAGTTTTTCACTGGCAATTGTTGTTTAATTTCCGATTGGTTTACGTTTTACTCGATTACTTTATCGGTTTTAAAGATTTTTATTGCTCTGGTTGGAACAAAATTATGCTTTTAAGTGTTTTAAGGGATTTCCTAAGGCACTCCATAAGAGCCAACACTGTCTATACTTCTAGCACTTTGAAGGTTTCCTTCTTAAGCCTGGACACTTGATTTTCTATTTTTCTTAAGCTGTTTCAGAAGATTATTGACTTAGTAATTATTTGTAGCTTATGCCTGTTTTCTAGTAGATAAGGGAGTATTAAAAATAATCTAAATCATCATTATATAAAATATATTTGTATGAGGATGATCGATGAGAGATTTGCGTTCAGTTATAGTGCAGTCTTCGTCTCTTGATTTATTTGAAAGCCTTGAGGAATTCCTGGCTGAAGAAACATTGCATGACATACGTTTCTTTAACAATTAAAATTTTAACATAAAAAATGTAGCTGATTCTTTGATTTAAGTCTTGTGCTAATCCAATATATACTGCTAATAAAACTCTACAATCAATTTATTATGAGATAAGTAATTAATGATAAATATTGGATTCGGAGTTAGTAGTATTTTTATGTTAAAAGATATTTTTATATATATTTAAATCATTATTTGACTCTTTTAAGTAATATATATACTAAATATTTTAAATTAAAATTAGTATACTTGTTTGGTAGTCCACCTTCACAATTACTGGATGTGCTATTTTTCTTTCTGATCAAAATTTTTCCTTTGTCTTGAAGAATTTTTTTATTTGAATTAATTCCTGAATTTTATTTAGAATTTGACTCTTCCTTAGTTTATTTTGAAAATACTTAAGATAAGCTTGATGCAAGATTGCTTTGATAGTTTTGATTATTGCCCGCTCTTTATTATAGTTGTTCTAACTTGATTTATCTCTTTCCAATATCTATTTGTGATGAGTATTTAACAGACTCATTGAAGGATTTACTACAGACCCAAGAGCGGCAGTGCCGAACATAATTCTGGGAGAAGGATTATAAGAGTTAAGCATAGAATATCTCTTATTCGATATCAAAACATTACTTTCATCTTATAACTTCAGTGATGCTCTTAAGGGTGACTTATTATCATTTACCTTTGAACTTTTACGAGAAGTTGTTTGACTTAAAACATTTGAGCGTGGAGTGCTAAGAAATTCAGAGTTTCTAGCATGCTATTTTATTTTGAAAGAAAGAAACTCAAAAATTGAAATTAAAATTCCGAAAATTATTCTAGCATTCCTGTCCTAAGATTGGTTTATGCTTTTAGAATTGTTTTGGCAGTATTTCAAAAGATTGTCTTATATATTTTGATTCGAAAAATTACTAATTTTGAACTAATCTGCTGTATCTCATTCGAAATTCTTTAGGGATTAAAACTAATTATTGTAACCAATTTGTCCCAATCTTAATGAATTTAATCATCTGGTTATTTATCAGTTTAAATTTCTAGAAGGAGAATAACTGTTTGTACGGCTAAATAATATAAAATAAGTTACGTTACTAGACATTGCTTTTTTGGCTTCTTTATTTTAATCAAATCAATAAGCACTTATGATTTAATTCCTACAATCTTTTTATTAGGTTTTATCCCAATACTACTTAATCTCCTGCTTTAACACCTTACTTACCTTTAAGCGAACTTTAAGCTTCAATATGATTTTGTTAATTAAAGGGAGTGGAAAGCAACTTTTTATAATCTTGTCTGTTCGTCTTTTAGTGATCTTAAATTCGACTTGAAAAGACAGAGTCAAATGCCTATCTAGAAGATACTCTACTTGATTGCTAGCTTTAATTCTTTTCAACTAATTTTCTTGAAGAGAACATTTTCTTTTGAAGTCCTACTTTTTAATCATCAATTGGTTTAACAGTTTTAAAAAATAAATAGGATACATTTTACTACTTTGCAATGATATCACCAAGAATGGAACTACTTCTTGAGTTATTTTAAGATTATCTCAAACTCATTGACTTCCTAAGATTTTCTTCGAATTTATTTGTCCCAGACTTACTGTTCTTACTCCCACTCTGCATAACTGAAGATGTGCAATAGTAATTGCCTTTATTACTCTATAACTAAGACTCTAAAATCTTTTGTGTTGATTTCCCCCCGGATTTATTGGTAATACTTTGATTTGGAGTTTTAGGCCTATTATCAAGGAATTTAGTTTTGATTTTCTCTGCACTCTTAAACATAGATGGTGTATCAATTTTTGTTTAAACTACAGAAACCAATTCTTCATTATTTACTTTATCTACCTATGTTTGCTTAAAGTATTTTTGATATTCGTTACCACTAAATTAATGATGACTTTATACTGTATATTGAGATACATCTATATTTATGTTGTTGCACTCTAGGTCTTGTGAATGATCGTCAAGATTTTTGTATGAAAATGTTTCAGGTAGTTAAGGCCTGCTCATTGGTTGTGAAATATTAAATTTTAATTTCACTTTTTTTATATTTTGTGGTGCTGACATATACTACATACAAGAATAGGCAAAAGCCTCCTCTTCTGTGGGTATCTATTCCTTCAAGTAATTCTTTAAATTTGATTAATTTGTTAACTGAGGAAGATACTGCTTAGTTAATAAATTCTGACTTGGATTGTGTAGATCTATTTCCTATTGCTCTTCGAAACTTCTTTCTAACTATACTTACTATGTGTCTTAATACTCCTAACAAATTAAAAATATACAATATATGAAATATTTTGAATATGTATAAAAACAGACTGGTGCGAAAGACCCACTATTAAAATTAATAATTTATCTTGATTGAGGAACATTTGACACAATTTGATTGATTTCAATTTATAAGGAATCGTTTTAATTATTAACTATTTTCTGTATGGATCCATAATTAGAAGATAATTTATAATAATTACTATCATGTTTGAATTCTTTAAATTAATCTATATAAGGATAATCATAATATTAATGTTTGCATTATTAAGGAGTCATTAACTCAACTTAAGGGGTGCTGAGAGTGGAATCTTAATTAAATATTTTAATGCCAGGTATTTTGCAATCAATTTTAGTAAATTTTAATTACAAATTCTCTAAAATTTATCATAAAAGAGACAAATGTAAAATAAAAATAATTTTGAAGGTGGAGTAGTTGATCGCTGATTCTTTTGAATTAATAATCTTATAAATACGATAAATGACTTTAAATAATTTTGAATCAAATTATGAATGCATCTAAGTGATTTAAAACTGCTAATTCTTCAAAATGTGAGAATATCGTCTCAATATAATTTTTAATTAAAATATATGGCTAGTTTTGGTCATTGAGATCATAGTGAAAGGAGCTACTTTGTTTGGATTGTAAGTAAAATGCCAAGTTATTTTCACTGCCACTCTACTCACCCAAAAATGTCTGAGAGATATCTTTATTATGAGGAATAATATGATGGTTTTAACTATGGGTTTGTAATAGTTAGATCTAAGGAGTATAAGCTGCACTCTGATTGTTTAACTCTATATGGATATGCTTATTTGCGTTATTAAGAGTATTTTATTCATCAATGTCGAATTTTTAAATACATAATTATCACATTAAATCAAATAAATAATAATAAATCAAAGTTCATATCCTCTGTTCCACTACTTCCCTCGTCCATAGAATCCTATTTTAAACTCTGCTTTTTAGATTTTTAGTTTTCTCCGAATGAAACAAAAGACAGCTCTTATTCCTCAAACTGGATGAGTTTAATATCTTGTGTCTATCTCAATTGTTTAATAGAGGGATTTTTAGTCTGTACTATTCTATTTGATTAATAGTTTTTGTCATTTTATTGCCAAAATAAAATTATTTGGGGAGAAAAAATTGGACTTAAATTAATATCGATACTTTTGAAGAAATATTCCCATTCTTTAAAATATTATGTTATTTAATGTATTGATTAGCCAAATTTAAAACGATATTAATGTAATTATTGCATTATTTGATAGATCTAAATAAAAATATATCGCTTTCATTCTATTGAAACAAATAATATCAATTGTAAAGATACAAAAAAACAGCTTTGATAATAATAAATAGGAGTTTTTTAATTTATAATGCAATTAAATTTATCAATAAGCATTATTATTAATATTATTATTATGATTTTAGGATTGACTTTGCGCGACAAAGTTTAATTAATACATTAAATTACATTAATTAATATATAAATATGTTTCTATTTGGTTCTGGGGATCTGTTTCCAGCTATAGGGCTTCTGGATACTTCTAATTGCTATTTTAGACATATCTTTTGGTTTAAATTAATTACATAAATATAATAAATATTTTATAATTCAAAATTAATTATACTTTAAAACTCTTTTGTATGGCGATTGATTGAATTACTGATTTTTGTTTTTTTAAATAGCAAAGAATTCTTCTTATTCATTTTATTAATATTTAAAACTAAATTTATAAATATTTCATCTTTGGCTTAAAAAGCATTATTCCCTAATTGGTGTTGAGAAGTTGAAATTTGCATATAATCTATCAATTTAACTTAAAATTTAGTTTATTTATTTAATTAATTGATTGTTTTTTTAACTTCTAAATAAATTTTATTTTTATTATAATTTTCTAATCAATTCTTGTAGTTAATTTTTAACATTTCTTTTAGTTTTGCTTTATGAAAATTGAATTAATGTTTGTATGTTCATCAAGTGAATAATGAAGTATTCCACAACTAATATTTATATCAAAACCTTGTCTATTTTTACAAAAGCTTTTAGTTTAAACTAAGCAAATAAAGTTTTGAAATACCCACTGCCAAGACCATGAATATTTTTGCCCTCTACAAGCTCCCTCTTATCTCTCTCATCCTAGGAAAGTAAACCCACTCTTTCAGCAAAAGCTTGTCTGGCTTGTTCCTCCTCTTAAATATATTTAGGATCCTGATTCATATTATCTTCAGAGTAGGTATTTCTCAGGTTTTAATTTACTCTGACTGCCATTGGTTGCAAGTTTTAATTCATGTAGAGTATTTGTTACGCTTTCGCTTCTTTTTCCATCCTTCTCTTATTACCCCATCGGATAAATGTTGGCAGCACTTAAAGGTATAGGTTAATTATTTGATTAATTAATGGAATTAAATGCTAATATATTTTAAATATTAACCCTACATAGGCAGACGAGGTAAAATAATTACTCAATCCAAGAAGAATGCTAGAAGAAAATAAAATGACTTCTAGTCTCATTTTAGTCCATAAAGTTTTAGGTCTAAAATCCAATCTCTTCTGTGGCTAACCAGCATAAATACTCTAATTGTATCTGTTCCACATAACTTAGTTAAATATTTCAGGTATTTTGAATCAGGCAATCTGTGGAAACTTTCATAGAAGTCTGGGTCATTCTATTACCAATTCCATTTATCATAAGGAGTCTTATCTAAATTTGGTAATGGTCTTCGTACTGGTTTAGTCACTCTCTCAAAAACACCCTCTTAATACTCCTATTGATTCTATTGGCTATATAAAAAAATTTATTGATTATTCATGAATAAAAGATTGGTTTTTAATTCCTTACTTTTTATTGTTGTTTTAGTTCATTTTAGATTATGCTTATTAATTATTTATAAAATTCTTGAGTAATTATATAAAATAAATATAATGTAAAAACTTAAAAATCATACTCTATTATCTTCATATTTAAAAAAATCATTTCTTATTATCAAAGCATTTATTATTTTTATTGAAATCTTGATTTACTCAAAGGTGACAAGTTAACTTCAAATTTAAATTATGAGGCAAAAGCTGAATTTCTTGGGGACTTATTCATAAACTAAGACTCACTATCATTGAAACAAGATTTATTTATAACCATATCTGTCGCATAGTAGTCTTAATTGATAACATCTGATTTGGCATAAAAATGATTATGAATACTGCTAATACTTTTAGTTCTCAATTTAGAACCAGAGCAAGAGGTAGGGTCAATAAGCTTGATGCTATTTGGTTAATTTGATGGCTAAACTATGGACTTAGAAAAATGTCCGAATCTTTGAAGAGGAAATGTTTTAGATCTGGAATTAGTTTGCTTAATTGATTTGATTCTATCTAAAATGGATATTGCTGGTTTGACAGAGACTGACTTTATTTGAACAAATTAATCAGGCAATGATTCAATAGGAAACTTATAGAATTAACTTTATAAATAATAAATATAACTTGATAGTTTTGATTTATCTAGAATTGGGAGAATGATTTTTATTTACTTTCAAAGAATTATGCTTTAACTAGTTTGAATTTCTTGAGAGTTCTTGAATTCACTTTGATCGTAAAATAATCTTCTTTTTTTAAATCATTGATGTATTTGGAAGCAGGTTATTATTTGTATTTAAAGTAAAGGAAAATAAAAATTAGAATTATACATTGTTTAAATAGATTTGCTTGTTTGAAAATGTTTTAAGGCTTGTATTGATAAACTATGTTGTGTTATTTGGGCATTATCTTAACAAGTTAAGGTTTTGTTTTCATAAAAGCTGCATTTTTGTTTTTCCTTTCAATAGGAAACTGGAAGTTGGATAGCCAATTCATCCTTTTTTTAGAAATAGCAATGCTTCTCAAATTTAAAACTTCCTTTGGCTTTATCTTAGTTGAAAGGCTGATAGACTGTGCTTGAGATTTATTTTCTTCAAGATTTTACTATAATAAACTGAGTTTGCAGAGAGAATACTTTAACTTGGGGTGACTGTCTTTACATATTCCTTTTGGTGTCGATAATATCAATTAAGCATCTTCCAAGCTCCATAAAAAATGAATAAGAAATTCATTTTTTTTTTCATTATTGTGAATTAAAATATATAGCATTTTCCATAAAGATGTAAGTGTTCTTATTTGTTTATGAATTACAAAGTATATCATTGTCTCTAATCAATTTTTTCAATTCATTTAGTGATCAAATTTAACTTTCTTCACTACTTAATATTGCTCTAGTATAAATGAATTGGGGAAATAAAATAGGTTGTAAATTAAATTACAATAAGTGGTAGTTAGTTATGTTTAAACCTAGACAAAATGGTATTTTTTTAACAGAAAATTCATTAATTAGCTTTAATCTTAAAGAATAACTGTTATCTCATCATAGGGACAATATAACTCGACTTTTAATTTCAGCACCAAAATTAATAAACATACAACCCAATTAAAAGTTTAGTCATCATTCTCCATATTTTTAAGCTAAGATAAGGTTAACTGTTAATATTAGAAATTAATTAATTAACTTATTAATTTTTATTCGTTTCCTCAATTTCAATTATATTTTAACAGTTACATAGATTTGATGTCTTGAATGTCCTAGTAAATATTAATGCAATTCATACTCTTCATTAATTCAAGGTTTGAATAAATTTAGTAAGTACCACAATAAAATTTGAATAGCAAGTAAGATCACTGTTGGTCAATTAAAGACATTTTTGAATTATTTGCAAGCCAATCATATCAACCCAATTGGGTTTAGAATTTTTCATAACCAAAGGAATATAGGAAGTGTAATTTTCTTGAGGACAATGTTAAGTTCCGAACGCATCGCACTTCTTCCTCTAGGTTTGGAATTTGACTAGGGTAAATTTCTGTTGGAAATGCGGGACTAAGAATTGGAATATTATGAGAACTCATCTTTTTCTGTTAAATCAACGGAGATTTTAATTGTGGCTAAAATTTCAAATAAAAAAATAAAAAACTAAACCACTTGGATTGATAAATCTTAAATCACTTTTTAATATTAAGTGAATATATTGTACGAATTATTTGACAAGGTTAAAATGAGATTATTTTAAAAAACTTAGTTTTAAAAATTCTCATAATTTTTTGAAATATTAAATTATTTTAGAATAAATATTTGAAACAAAAAATTAGAAATTTAAAACAGAAATTCATCATATAAATTAGTACAACCAGAAGGAAAACAATAAGAGGCAAGTAGTTCTTAAGTGATATAAGAAGTATTTATATAGAGATCATTAATTATAGTAAATTTAATGATGCTTTTTATACAATTACTTTAATGTATTTAACTTAAGTTATACTCTATATCAATAATAATAAATGAAATGAGTTTTAAATGATTCTATAGTAAAATTAATTAATCCTTTAAATTTCAAAATTAAGACTTCTTGAGGTTTAGATTGGGTTTGTTGAAATTTTTAAGAAGCTAATAATTTTTGATGGGACAAAGCTAGAAAATAAATTATGATTTCTTGATAACTTTTCTGTGTTGGTTTCTTTAGTATTACCTCTGACTTTACATATTTAATAAAAATAAATGATAAATGTTATTTCTATGGATCTTGAAAGACTAAGTTTCTCTTTTGATCTGAATTAGTTGTAATAAATTCATATGGCTTTTAATTACTTTGACACTCTAATCCTTAACTCTAATCACTTGAGTTTGGTTTATTGAATACCACAGTCCTGCTTCCTACAGCTTAATCTCTTCTTTAGTTTTTCTAAGCTTAACTAAAAAACTATATTTATTGAGGTACAATCTTAAGCTATCTCTATTCATGAATATCTTCTTGAATCTCCTCATCTTCTAAATCCTCCTCATTTATTGTCTTGTAATAAATCTAAACCTCAAGTTTTTTTTCAATCTATGATTAAGGCATTTTCTGGTAAAGCTTGTCTGTGAAAGAATTCAAATCTTCATCTTTAAGAATGCGTTCTATCAAGTAATTATGAAAGTTATGCCTGCTTTGCTACTTTGCTTTCTGGAAACTCTCCTTTAGAGGAAACTCAAGATCCTTTGATACTATCTTCAATTTATTAGACTTAGCTAGCTTTTAGTCTATATTTGCAAGTTATTCATAGCTTTCTTCCATTTTTCCTTTAGATTTTGTTTTGAGTCTTTGTGTGCATACAAATTAAAGTCTATCGTTTCTCACTTTTATTCTTCTATAAATATCTCGAAAAATTTTCATCTATCTCTTGGAAATTTACAACTTCATAAATTTCTTGCTTAATAATCTTATCAGAATTATAAAAGCTTTGGCTTGTGCAGTTAAGGAGATTTGAATCAGAAATTAGATTATGTTAAGAAACAGACCTTGAATATCTATTAGAATGCCTATCTTAATAAAAATAAATAAATAAATCTAGCTGAGGTAACTACTTTGGGGAAGGTTAAATAGTGTAATCAAGCTACTGAGTTTAATCTTGACTCGAAGGGATGTTTCCTAAAATTTAATTTGAGTTGTTGGCATTTTATATCAAGAAGTTAGGATCATACTTACCAAAAGAAATTATAGATTAATCCTTGATGTTAAATTGAGATCCATTCTTAGATTATTAATTACTTGATTGGTATTATGATATTTAAAATTTTTCTTGCTATCTTTCTGTGCCAAATACTTACTCTGCCTATAAATACTTTGAAGGTAAGATGTTTGGTTCATGTTCCTTAAGCTTTTCAGAATCTGGACTTCTGTTCAGAAAAGTAAAAGAATTATCTTCCTGCAAAGTGGAAACTTGGACTTAGCGACTTAATGAGGATTATTCGTGAGATATTATCGACTAATCATCTCTCTCCATATACCTGTTAACATGAAACTCTGTTGTTGAGTTTGATTGATTCTGAATGCATTATTTTTGAGATTACTATTTTGATTATTTAATGTATTTTTGCTACTCTTGCTGTTAATTCATATATTCATTGAGTTTCTTGTGCTCTTGATATTTCTTAATCCTTAAAAGTATATCAATTATGAAATATTACGTAAACAAAGTATTTGAAAAATAATCCCAATATTCTTGTGATTAATATCAAAAGTAGGAGAGTCCTACTTATTCATATCTGTCAACTAATTTTAAATCTACTTTTAAGGATAAGCTAAGCTAATTTTGATAAAAGGTGGAGCTAAATTCACCAATCTATCTTTTTTGACTTTCATGTAGTCAGTTTATTAGTTTTTCTGATTTTCCTTAGAATCACGAATAAAAAGATTATAATTGTTCATATTTCTATTAAAATACTAATTTTTTAAATATGATAAAGAAATACATGAAGAGTTTCGTCTTAATTCTAATTTTATGCAAATATAGTAAAATCATATTTAATCTTATTATATTAAATTTAAATATATTTTAATCACAAGTATTGTGCAGAAATGACATAATCAAAAACTTACTATTAAATAAACCATAAAATAAAACCATCTTTCATCGTTGTCTCAGTGCTTTTGTATATTTAAGATTCAAATTAAAGCGCTTCAGCTGCTCTTAGTTATTAGAAAATGGGTGATGACCGGCCCGATATGTGCTAAATTGTAAGTGTCAAGAAATAAATTTCTTTATTATCGAGAAAACTATTATTATTCTATAAAATGATGACTAATCTTCTGTTTATAGGGAAATAACAAAGTTCTATAGATATTCCACTTGAGAAATTGAGTTAAATTTATGAAATTGGAGAGAGATTCGTGGGTGTCAATTATTGGAGAATTAGAAAACAATTAAGATTATATTGATGATACCGTGGTTGTTGCTTAATTTAGGAGAGTAAAAATGATAATAAACTAAACTCATATTAACTAAAATATCAGCGCTGCCGATGATAATGAAAATTTAAAAGATTAGCAAATTTATTAATAAGGTAGAATTTTTCGATTGAGAAGAATATGATAAATACAGTACACAATAAAATAGAATAATGACTCAGTGTTGCTTGCTAGAATTGCTTATCTTCCTCATCATCTCCTTCATTTTGATCTTTTCTTTTCCTCTTTAAAAAAAAGCAAGATATTCGCTTCTGATTCGTCATATTTCTGTCTACTAATTCCGCTGTGTTAGGACTGCAACTGTCAAAAGCTCGACCACTTCCCAGTTTGAGACTGCTTTATCAGACTTATTGTTGAAGTAGGAGATACCATTTTATTCACTGGAAATTTAATAAATTAGAGATGTTTTAAAAATTAAATTATACATATTAAAACATTTTAAGCTTTAATGATAATTAAAGTTTGTGATAATAAGTTTAATCTATAGTGAATTTTAAATAGAGATGTCTTAATTAATTTTAAGCTGATATTTATTAGTTAAGACTGTGTCTAATTTAATTTTTAAAACATCTCTAATTTATTAAATTTCCAGTGAATAAAATGGTATCTCCTACTTCAACAATAAGTCTGATAAAGCAGTCTCAAACTGGGAAGTGGTCGAGCTTTTGACAGTTGCAGTCCTAACACAGCGGAATTAGTAGACAGAAATATGACGAATCAGAAGCGAATATCTTGCTTTTTTTTAAAGAGGAAAAGAAAAGATCAAAATGAAGGAGATGATGAGGAAGATAAGCAATTCTAGCAAGCAACACTGAGTCATTATTCTATTTTATTGTGTACTGTATTTATCATATTCTTCTCAATCGAAAAATTCTACCTTTATATGATTCTGATATTGTTCTCAAAGGAGCAACATCTAAATCAATTTTGGAATAAACTCATGAAGAAACAGTTATTCATCATAATTTTCACTTAAAAATGGTATTGTCAGACACATAAGTAAAAAACATAGTGGTGACAGATTATCATACTACAAACTAAGTGAACTTTTAAAATGGAGCTGGAACTTTGGCTTTTTGGAACTTAACTGGTCAACTTGGTCTTTTCAAGATCTTATAAATGCATATACATTCCCCGTCTGAACACACCTTTGATGGAAATAATTATGTTTAGTTCACAAATAATTCAATTCAAGTTCTCTAGCAGTAGTAGCCTTATATTCTGACCATGAAGAAAGTGGAAATGAGCACAATAAATTTATAGAGTCTTTAAAATTGGAAGAACATAACCCTTAAGTGCCCTTGATACCTCTATAAGATTTACTAAATGAAATATAGGAAGATGAAGGGAGAGCTATTTTTCATTATATTGTGGATCTTTGACTACTCCACCTTGTAGTGAAGGCGTCAACTGGATTGTAGTTCCTAAACCTTTGTCTAAATAAATTGTTCTTTTATATTTTGAAGTCTATCTCTGAAGAACAGTTAGAAATCATTAATCATCATTGGAAAAGTAACCCCAAATTTGCTAACGGAAATGGAAATAACAGAAAAACTTAACCTCTTAATGGGAGACAGCTTTTGTATAACTTAATCAATAATGGTATTTTCATGTAACTATAGTTTTGTGTTACTGTTGCATTAAGCATTATATTGATTATTTAATAATGAGTGTTTTATTTTTTCATATCAAATATTTAATAGTAATTTCTTTCTAGGCTCTATGAATAACATGAATAAATTAAGTTGTAGCAGAAAATAAAATAAAATATTATAATAATTGATATACTTTTAAGCACTGAAAATATAAATGTCAATCATCGCATCAACAGCACAATAAATATGTTTTGCTCCAACTAACTGTTCCCCTTCAAAGCAACTATTTTCGTTCTCTAAGGCTTCCAGATTTGGACTCGATAAAAAGAACTTGTAAGTAAATTGCCAAAGTAATTTTTGAGTTTATTTGAGAATGGATTTTATGAAATTAATCTAACTGTTTTACTCAAAGTTACATGTTCTACAAATTTTAAATATCTTTCAAACTAATTTATTATGGAAAACAGCTAATTTTATTAACTTATTATTTGTAGAAATGAAAATGTGTCATATGATATTCCAACTAGTTTTTCCAGGAGAGCACCATCTCTAGGATATAGGACTAGATCAAGTTTTAATAAGAATAGTAAGTCAAAGATTTTAATTACTCTTTTAATTGCTCTAAACCTTATTAGCTCGGTATTTTAATACTTAGAGGAACAACTATAATGAGGGATTAATCAACAACTTCTAACATTTTATTTTTTCATTTACTAGCTTTAAATTTGTAGCTGATGTTCCTGCTCCTACAGCTCACCAACCAAAATCAGATTTTGATAAGGGCGATCCTCACTGTCATGCCTTTAGTTTTGGTATCGCAAGAGAAGCCCACTCAAAAGTATATTTTAAGGAAAATCCACCTCTGGACAAAAGTATTCCGGGCCCTGGTACTTATACTGTCCCACCTAAAATTGGAGCAGAAGCCTCAAAGTACAGCATGAAAGGCAGAACTATCAATCATTGTAAGATTTACTTTTACAAAACTAGTTCTTCACTTAAACCTTATATTGATGTTAACCACCACCAGATATAATCCGGGTCCAGGAGCCTATGATCCAAAGACCGGCACTAATGCAACTGGAGATTACTACGTTGGCTCAATCAAGAATTCAAAGGCTCCCACCTTCAGTCTTCCATCTTTACATAGATTCAGAGATGATAAGACATAACAAAAACCTGGTCCTGGTGCATATTCTCTTCATGTTGGAATATCTTATCCAAGTTCAACTTTTCTCTCTCAAATTATAAAGTTTTAATAGTTTAATATTAGAAAACATAAGCATAGTTTACCTTCAGATCCCCTAAGACAAGAACATTCTATCTTAGTGATAGAAAAACAATCGATATCACAAAGGACTAAAAATGTATGTTTAATTATTATAACTTATTAATTCTTTTTAGCTATCCCAGGACCTGGTAACTGCAAACTTCATTTATGTTAATATAAAATATCTCAAAATATATTTAATTAAACATTTTAAATAAGTTTTATTTTCAAATTACCACTTCCATCAGACTTTGGGCATTACGAGTCAAAGAACAAGTTCGTAGGTTTAAGAGGCTCTCACTCTCAAACCACTCTCCGATATCAAATTCATGACGAAAACGACTATTAATGATAAAAAATAGATAAGAATTGAATTTGATCTTAACGATTAAAGCAAACCAAATAATAAGATTAATAAATCAAAAGTAGCATTATTTATCTAATTTACATTTAACATACATCCAAATTTGATTTCTAAATTAAACTTTAAGATAGCTTTCAGAAAATTATTATACTGTAAGTATAAAAATAAAGAAGACTAGTTGATAGTAAAATTATTGAGACAAAATTAAGTTTACACATTCCTTGAGACTAAGGCAATTTCTAAAGTATTCTGACTAATAAAACTTTTTAAATCTGCGATATTTTCCTTTCATTTTTGTCTCTGATTATTCTTACGATACATTTCATTTCTAAGCTACATTGAGCAGAAATATTGTGAAATATTTATTTTAGTAAATTCCAATTGATTATAGCATTCTCATATTGCTTAATTATTTTTGATTCGAGAAACTAATTTATAATTAAATTATTATGATTCAAATCAGTGGCATTTAAAATTTGTCAATTTTGGCGTCTTAACTCTTTATATAAAGTATTAAAAATTAGCTGGACTTTACTTTTGGCGGAAATATTTTATCTCCTCCTTAGAAAGAGCTAACTAGACTTTGATTGGATCGCATAATTTAATAAATTTAGAGGTATCCATTTAAGTAATGCTTACTCTATCCCACTATTCAATTAAATTATACAATAATAAAAAAGTGGGGGGGGGGCAACACCTGAACCAGTAAATTATTTTCATATTTCTACCCTCTTTAAAACTCTGTAGATACATGACTAAGGTCAATTAAGGGTAAATTAACATGAATTAAGCATGAAAAATAGGTATAGCCAGTTCCATCAGATCTAAAAGATCAAGTTTATACATAAAAATAATCATATAAATATGCACTTTTTTTAATTATTTTTTTCCCAAAAAAATTGTAATTTTAATTTTAATTTTGAATTATCTAATTGTTATATATGTTAAATTCCAAAGATTCATCCATATAAACTTAAAGAGATATTATGATATGAGCTAGAAAACTATCTTGATTTGATATGGATGAATCGTTGGAATTTAACATATATAACAATTAGATAATTCAAAATTAAAATTAAAATTACAATTTTTTTGGAAAAAAAATAATTAAAAAAGTGCATATTTATATGATTATTTTTATGTATAAACTTGATCTTTTAGATCTGATGGAACTGGCTATACCTATTTTTCATGCTTAATTCATGTTAATTTACCCTTAATTGACCTTAGTCATGTATCTACAGAGTTTTAAAGAGGGTAGAAATATGAAAATAATTTACTGGTTCAGGTGTTGCCCTCCCAAAAAAGTCTATCGAAATTCAATTTTTTTTCGACAAAATTTTCATTTTTGGTTGACTACAACTACTTCGTATTTAATTTAGTAATTAATTCAAATTCAACAAATCAATTATTCTCTAGTAATATTCAGAAAATGATACTATAATAATATTACTATACTATTGATCTTCAAATTCTGTTGAACTTATCATTCTTGCATAGTGGGTTTTCGATCCAGAGTTTCTCTTAGTGTTGTCTGTGATAGTAAAAGTGGCATTTGTGCTCCTCCGCATACCTATGCTTTCCACAAAATACATAATCGCATTTGCATGAGAGACCAAGCAAATCCACCTTCTTTTTGCAAGTCCAGCATAATGATTTATTTGCTTAAATCTCGTATTAGGGTTTTGGTGGTTCAATCAAATTTTAAATAGGTATCAGATTACCCCTTAAATGCAATATATTTAAAATTTTAAATTGGTTCAGCAGGTAATTACTCTATTGCTGGAGATACTTCCATTTTCACTTCTTCAATCTCATTAGATTTAGGTTCATTGGACTTTACTTAATCAACTACCTCTTGTTATTATGTTTGTGTTAAAGTGGGTTCTGAAAGTTCGTGTTTACTCAAGCTTACATTTTCTAAGAATCAAGTTTGTCGTATTGCTATTCATCTATTATTTAAATTGTTTGTAAATAACTAAACAATACACCCTAAATGTCATTATTTTTTAGTTTCTTTATGATTAAAATAGTATATTCATCACTATGGCACGAAGAGCAGAGGAAGTTAGTAGCCTTGCTTCCAAAGAATGTGCTGCAGATGTGGCACAAAACTGGGATATTCTGGTTGTTTTGCTTAGAGTCCATTATGATTTTATAAGTGCTAATGTTTTTTAAGATTGTTGGTTAAAAACTAAAAGCTAGTTTAAATTTATATTATATTTGTTAATTTATTTACTAGTTTATATACTTTCGCAATTCACCACGCATTCTGATATTTTGGTTCATCTATTGAAGATTCAGATGAGCGAATGTAAATGAGAATAGCAAATAATAATTAATGAATGAGCAATATATTTAACATATACAATGAAAGAACAATGAATGGGGATGTTTTTGTGTTGAGAAAGTGATTTAGAAATTTAGTAGAGAAAAAGAAGGGTGACTGATGCACGCAATCAAAACAAATTAACAAGAAACTACGTAAATAAATTGATATAAATAATTTATTAATAAAATATTAAGATTGTAAAATAAAGTGATTCTATTTCTAGTGTTTAAAAATACAGAACATTGATGGTGTGGGTGAGTGTTTGTCATTTCGATAATTAAAAGTTTCTTTCTAACTTAATACTTCTCATTACAATCACTTTTGTACAAGGATATATTGATCTTCCTTCTTAGTTTATAGTATCATTATGGTTTTGATATTTTATATAGATAATTGATGATATAAATTATATCGTTCTTATGCTGACTTATTAAATTAATGTGCTTGATATTTTCAAATTATAGAAAAAATATAATATAAGCCTCACTTATTTTAATAATATAAGTAGTAAACTTAAATTAAATCTTGAAATTAGTTTTTTGGGTTTGAAATGATGTAGCTAACAGTTAAAAAAAATTGCTATTAAATAATAAAGGAACATAATTTTAATAAATCTATGAGTGGTTTGGCAGTTGTTTGCTCATTTAAAACTAAAACCTATTGAAAATAATGCATGTGATGTTTAGAATTAAAAAATATGAAAATATTAGTAAAGTCTTCTTTAGTTTAAACATAATATTTCTCAATTCGTTCATAGGTATTTATTTTTTAATTAGATACAGAGTTTTTGTTTTGCTGAATATAAAGCTTTAATTGATTCAAGATCATCTAAGATATAATGTTCATTTTCAATCCCAAATTGCAAGCTATTCATTTGTGTAAATTTAGATATCTAATATTTGTATTTAAATTATATTATTAGTTTCATATTACTACCAAACTTATTAAATTGTACAAACTTGATTTTTTTTTAAAGGTGCTATTAGTTATCTATTTATTTTATTTTTTAGTTTGATTTGCTTATAAAGGTTTACGTTTTGTTTTTATTTAAATAAAAGTCTTAAAAATTTTTGAGGAGATAACTTCTAGATCTTTATTTATTGAAAGCAAAATGCTTTTTTATCCTTAAAATTAAGGAGAAAGTCGAAATAAGATAAACTATTTATGCCTAATACTTTCCTTATTAAACTGCACTGTTTTCAAATTAATGCCAATAAAAATTTAAAATCATAAAATTACTATATTTATCGAATAAAAATATAAGAATTAATTTTCCATTATTCATCTTAAGCAATTTATTCAATAATTAAATAAAAAAGATAAGTTTAATGAAATATAAATAACTTATCAAATTCATGTGGCTATTTTAAATTATTTACTAAAAAGATATTTAATAAGCTATAAAACTTAAATGTTCCTTCTTTTGATTTAAAGTTCAATTCCTTAATGCTTTTCCATTTAATTATTGATACAAAAAAGGTAAAAGTTTAGTTTTTAGATTCGTCAGCTTCAATTCTGAGTCTCTTGTTTCTCTCGCCAATGAGGGAAAGCTTGATACCCTTGGCTGGGAGGAGTGAAATGACAGACTTCTTGTCCTCTCCGATAACGAAGACGTTGTTGACTCTGGTGGCGAATGAGTGGCCAGCGGTGTCCTTGATGTGAGCAATATCGAAACTGCTTGGATGCTTTTCGATGTGTTGGAGAACACCGACTCTTCCGATGTTGTTACCATCGACTAGGAGAACTTGAGCTCCGTTCTCGAACTTAATGAGGCTCTCAACTTCGTTTGTCTCGAGATTTAACTATAAAATAAGGATATTAAATATAAATATTTTCAAAGAAGAGAGAGCAAAATTTAAGGAGCGAACGAGAACAAAGAAATAATTGCTGCCGTTGCCACTAAGAAAAGAATCTGCTGATGCTTACCTTGACGGCATCGTGCTTCTTGATGTCTGGGTGGGGGAATCTGAGGGTTCTGCCGTCGTGGGTAACAACGTAGGGAACTTTGTTTGGTCCCATTGCCTTGCTTCTGATGGAGCAGAGCTTGAATTGAGCTTCCTTGGCGTCGATCTTGTGAGCTTGGTATCTACCCTTGACGTCGCAGAGGATTCTGAAGTGTTCTCCAGTTCTCTCAATGGTGACAACGTCCATTTTTAATTACAATCAACTTTTATTGATAAAATCATAAATCAATTTTTAAAAATTCCACATCAAAATACCGAGTGAGAATCTTGGGTCTCTTCTAATCTTTCCGTCAATCTTGATGAGTCCTTCCTTGTCTTTAACGATCTTAATAGCCTCTTGACGAGAAATTGCATATCTCAATCTATTTCTAAGGAGTACAGTTAGTGGCATGCTTTCCTTTCTCTTGTGGGGACCGGTACCGGCTTTGGTTGCGTAAACTCCTCCTAATTTGTTCAACATCCAGTGGGATGGGGCTGCGATTCTCTTTTGATGCTTCTTGGGTCCTCTTGCCTACACTAAATTTTACTATATCATTTTTTTTTATCTAATTAAATTTATTCAGGCGTATTTAAATTTAACATACAATAAATACACAATGTTAATGCTTGTTAGAACTTATCATTTTCTCTGCTAAGATATATATGAATTATAAATAGTTCGAGTTGACCTCAATTCATATATAGCACTTAATATATAATTTAAATTATAGCCTTTATCCTTTAGACTTAATAGAAAACAGCAGCACTTACCTGCTTTTAAAGATAAAATGAAGCCTAAATAAACTAGTTAACTTATGTTAATAAGCCAAATACTTAAATTAATTTTAATTATCTAGGAACTAGCTATCTAATATATAATTCCTAATTAATTAGTTAACTCAATTCTACAATATCTTTTTTATTAATTCACAAGCCTATTATTAATTATACTTTACTTAAAAATTAATTTAAAGTCTAATTAGTTAAAGTGCTGTACTCTCTTTCTCTTTATGATTAAGTTAAAGTTTTATTAATTTTGAGTGAAATAATTAAATTAATTTGGAGGAGAAATAAAATGGGTTAAATTTTGAACTGCTGCAATAATGCCGAGATGAACACTGGCGACTAGGCTGTCAGTAAGTAGCAATAGTCTGGTAAACCTTAAAGCTCTTATCCCAGCAGTACGCTTACTATTGACCTTAATTAACATTCAAAATTATTAAAAAATAGAATAAATAATGGAGGCTAAGGGGTTTTGTGGTTTTAACTTTTATTTAAATTTAAAGATTGTTTTTGGTATAGTCTAAAACACAATCGTGATGAAAAATCGCAATCCCTTCCTATCTAAGATTCAACTTAAGACTACTATTGAGACTGAATAAGTAAGTTAAAACAATTGATTGCTTAGATAATACTTATCCTAAATGCCAAAGATAAATAAATACTAGATTGCTGCTCTTGATTTAAAAAAATAAGAGCTTCCCTTAATTTTACCGAAAGTTATCGAAATTTACAAAGGATATTTATGAATAAATTGTTTCATATCTTTTGTTCCTACTTTGTTAATAATTTTTGAAATACCATTTAAAATTACTTTTTATAGGATTACCAAGGGTCAAGCTGTATTTTAATCTAGAAAAGGCCTTAGTGGTGTTCAAGATGAGTACATCTAATTATTATTAATTTTTAAAATCCAGAAGCAAAATCTACAAATGAAGAGAAACTACCAAAACAAAGATAAATTGAACAGTGGCAAGCAATTTGAAATAGAGGTTGATAATGGTTCAACTACTCACGGCAGCAACAGAGTTTGAGAGAGAATAACTCTAAGCATTTACATTGAAATATTCATTGAATCAATAAACTTTAAGGATTATAGATTGAGATAATACCTTTGGAGATATTTACTTAGTTTATTTTTCATTACCATCAACTCTTTAGGATTAAGAAATTTAACATATTCTCATTAAATTATATTTATTGTTCTTACACTATATTTTCCTTTTAAATGCAAGACTCTAAAATAATTGATAGTAAATATGTTAATTATTAATGTTTGATAATGAAATTAATTGTCTTAATCGAATAATTAAAACTTGGAACCTTTATTGCTAAAGTATAAATGAATTGGGAAATTAAAATATAATTAATTAATTAAGTTTGTGGCTGCTAACTTTGTCAAAATATAATTAATATGGTTCTTGTTTAATAGACAATTGAAACTTAGCTGGACTTTTTTACTGGCAGTTTCTGACTTAGCGAGATAACTCGGCTTTAATTTTGGCATTAAATTTACTAAACAAATCACCTAAAATCAAAGTCAGTTATCTCGCTCCTACTATGCGATAAGGCTGTACCGCCAATACTAAAGTTCAGCTGATTTTGTATTCTCTATCAAACAGATAAAGTTAACTGCTAATAATTTAATTAATTTTTAATTAATTTCCCCAATTAAATTATAGTTTATCCTTAATTAATTCTAAGGATTTTCAAGTTTAATAAAATCTCAATCGTAAATAGTGTGAATTGAATAAAGGAAATATACTGAAATAAACCCAATTAATGTCCTTTAAATACCTAAACTTGCAAGTAAAGTATCTGCATTAGCTTTGAGATAAACATATCTCTGGTTAATAGATTAGACTACTCTGTTGTTGCCATGACCATATGCAAAAGTAGAATTGCTCATCCAATTTTCATTAAAGTTTCTGTGTTAAGTTGAACTTATGGGTTACGGATCATTCACAACAAGCCAGTTTACTACCTCACTGCAAGGAGGAGTGGTGAGAGGGCCTTAATAGTGGTAGAGATTGTGATAGTTCAATTTCCCAAGTAATTTCATAGTGGGAATTGTAAGGGCACTTTGATTCTTGTAGTCAACATGAAGAGCATCAATTAAATCGTTTGATTCATCTCCTCCATCGTCAACGTCAAAAGATACAGACACAACAGCTAGTTATGAGCTGCCTGGTTGATTATGTACGAAATGAATTTCTAGATCGTAATGTTTTCCATCAAAAGTATGCTCAGAGGAAGCATGCACATGAAATTGGAGTAAGTTGTAGGTGCCCATGACTCCAGCTGGTGTCCACATTGCCAATATTCCGTTTGTGAAATCGATCTGATAAGTAGTGCCAAGGTCGTTAAGTTTAACTCCAGTGATGAGGCCCTCATTCATTATCATATCTAAAATATCACTCTTTACTAATCTCTTAGAGTTGTCTATTTTAAAACATTGTAATAAAATTAAGAAATAAAATCATTTTTAAAATACTTAGAAATAAATTATTTTTAAATTGTATTATGCAGCTTAACACTTCATTAATAAAGTAAGATGTTTTGTTTTGGCTTTCAAACTTTTTCTTAAAAAATAGTTTAATTTTTCAAGATACATTTTCAAAGTTTCTAATTTGTATATATTCAGCTTATTTTTAAAACTCTTAAGCTTAAGTTTCAACAAACTGTAGCAACAGTTTAGAGGCATAAATAAGTTACCTAATAGAATAGCTTCTTAAACAATATAATTTATTTAATTTATTAATTTTCCTTTCATTCTTCCAAGTTTAATTGCTATTAATTAAATTTGTCTGATGAACTACTGAAACTAGTGCGCAAATCAATAGGTGATTAGGAAGTGACCTACATAAAATTGGTTTATTTTACTGAATATAGAGAATTTAAATATCTTCATTTTTGAAGTTTAGATTTGGAGATAGCTTTCATTTTCAAATCAATCTTTATTAGTACTCGATAGGATTTATATATTAACTGCTAAATCTATTTATTAGCATACTCGCAAATATATTACTTATTTTATCAGTACTTACATTTGAGCAGACTCCTTCCTTCCAGTTTGAGCCACCAGATGAGTAGTCGATAGATCCACCAGAAGCATTAAATTAAAACAAATAGATACAATTAAAAAAAATTTATTTCACATTTTTAAATACAATTTTAAGATTCACTTGTGAAATGAGTCCCAGCAGCATTAAAATTGCACTGGGAAGTGCATGAGAAGATGCTTTCATGTTTCTAAAAGATCTTTTTATAAATTAAGTTTCAATAAATACCTTAGAAGTAAACTATACTACAGAGGTTTAGCTAATTTTATTATAATTAATAATTATTAACTAGAGTTAATAGCAATTTACATACTTCAAAGTCAATATATTTGATTGTTTTATTATATTATTGATTATTTATAAAAAAATATGATTAGAAGTGTTTGGTTTTAATAGACGACAGTTTTAATATAAAACAAATATCATTATTTTTTATTACAATAACTCCAATCACCGCTATTTCTATTATCATTTATGACAAATTTATTAAGTAAATTTAGACATTATAAAGCAATAAGTTTGAGCAATAATTAGCTTGAAATTCATTTCAGATGAGTAAGAAATTAATAAACACTTAAAATCCAATTAGTGCCAATTAAAATTAATTATTTTGATTAACTAAAATTTGAGATTTTTTATTTATAAGTAAAAGGTTTTAGCCAATAAACCATTTCTGAATAATTATTAAGCTTGACCCATCATACTTGAGTCAACTTTCATATATACGAATCTTTCGTTAAGAGGTTGTATAGCTCTGTTGTTGCCATGTCCATGAGCATAAGTTTAGTTATTCATCCATTTCGTATTAAAGTAATTTATTTGTGTTTTTGAAATGGGTTGAGGGTCGTGAACAACCAATCAGTTCACTATCTCGCTGCAATGAGGAGTAGTTAACGAACCCTTTTAATAATACAGAATATTTTTGTTCAACTAGTTTATCAAATTCATAGCTGGAATAGTAAGAGCTGTCATGTTTTTTGAATCCAATTTTAATGCAGTTATAAAATCGTTGTCTCAATCTCCTCCGTCTTCAACGTCAAACTAAACTGAGAGAACTGCCAGCTTATTTTCAAAGAAGTGCTTGTGCACGAAATTTACCTCTAAATCATACTGCTTTCCATCAAAAGTGTGTTCTGAAGGGGAATGCACGTGAAATTATAATAGTTAAAAGGTTTCTGGTTCAGCATTATAGTTCCAGAAGCTTATTGCTCCATCCAATAAAAATCATATAAAATTAATTTCAGAATGAAAATGATTTTAATAAATCAGTGAAGACAGTCTGAAAAGTGTTAACTAAATCTTTAAAAGCAACTTCGTGCATGTTATTCTATGAGATCAATATTTCCAGAGTATCAGATTTTTTAGTCTGCCTACATTAGAGAATCTGCTTGAATATGAGAGTGGGATGTCTATTGGAGATTAATTTGACCCCTAAAATATTAAATATGAATAACTTGCTTAAAACCAACAAAAATACTATTCTTTAGCATAGACATTAACTTTGATTGGGTCTTTTAAATATGAATTGTTACACACTTGAATATAAAGAACTATAAAGAATTTTGAAATAAACTTACACTTGCACAAGCTTCGTTCCAGTTAGCTCCACTCTGCAAATATGATAAAGAACCCTCTGAGTTTAATTTGTACTGAGAAACTTGTAAGTAAATTGTAGTCAGACATATTGGAAAGATAAGTGAGAAGATTCTTTGCTATTTTCGTATCAGAGTGCAATTAAATTTCATTTAATTGCTAGTTAACATTTATTTGTTGTTTTATTTTATTATATTATAGTTTAACAATGTGCTTATTAACTTATATTTTATTAAACATTACTTTCATGATTATTGACTTTTTAATGTTCAGTATAAATATTTTGCTTGGATCTTTAAAAAAATTAAATTTTCTTTTAATTATATTTGATTTATTGCTGGGGAATATTAATTAAGTCTGTTTTGGACTCAGTAAAAAATATCAAGGAAATATTAGAAAATGCTATTGGTTTTATCTAATTTTTAGTAAATTTATCTTGGTCCAAGTGGGTTTACAGGTCTATTATTTCCTTGGTGCTTCATGGAGAAAGTGTTGTTTTTAGGCCATCATTTGTAGAAGTAATCAAGCTGCTCATTTGAGAGTAATTATTTTATGAAAATATTATGTAGAGATTTAATTTCAATTTATTAAGAAGAGGAAATATATTAATTTATGATAATTTAAGAGTGGTTAAATTTTGTCTCATACAAGTCACTCCACACCCTCAGTGCATGGAGGTGAAGTCAAAGAGCCTGGATAATAGAATAGATGCTTATTTGCTTTATTTTAATCTGCAACTAAGTCATTCAAGTTGAAGTCCTTCACAATATGAGATTATTATCTTCTGTTCAAAACTGTTTATAATTCTTGGATTTTAATTTAATACTGAAAATCGAAATTTAATTATTAAAACAAAATGCTGGAGGAATGAATTGTGGGAGAAGTTGCCTTTGTGAACCTTGGCTTGGTCGAACAGCACAGTCACTATAGCTTTGATTTGGCCGCTTTTTCTGTCTTTATGTATAATTTGTATTTTCATGTCCATATGAACTTCATTCAGCATATGGTCACTTGGAATTTCTCATAATATTTTAATTCCTTATCAATTTTAAATGACGCTATTTTAAGATTATCAAAATTTAATATATATTTAAAATTCACTTGGTGCGTGGACTCTAACTTCAGTAGTGATTAAGTCTTTTAATTAAAGATCCTTAAGGTTAGAAAAAGTAAGATTTCCAAAGTCTCCATAAGATGAGATAGTATGTCCTATGTCTTTTATTTGAACTTTAGGGAATTTTTTATTTGTAAATAATTAGATAAAGTCATGATGTTTGAAATTTGTTATTTTAATAGTTGCATAATTTGCTAGGGATTGAAGAGTAACTTTGAGTGAATTGAATATTTGGACTCTGCTTGATACCATTATAGTCGTATTTCCTTCGTGCATCTGAAGAAAGAGGTATGTGTATTAGGCTCTGTTATTTTCCCCATAAGGAAGTTAAAAGTTAATAAGATATTATTGTGACTTACCTTGATGCATTATTTCGGTCAGTCGGCTGTTCTCTATGTGTAACTAAATGTTGTGTTATCTTATTGTTACTATTTTATTTACACAGAGATTAATATCTAATATAAAATATATCTAACTAATCTAGTTTGGAAGTTTAAATGAAATAGGATAAAATCTCAAGACACTAATTTATCATTTATTCAATAATAAGTTTGGCATTTATATGTCTGAACCCATTTCTTTTTATCTTTAATATGATAAATAGTAAATTGGATAAAAAATGGTGTTATCCCATTAAAAATTGCATATTTTAATGGATCAATTAAACAATCAATAATTTCATTTTTCTTAATCCATTTTTATATTGATGTTATTATAAAGGAGCTTCTAAAAATTGATTAAGCACCATATCTTCAGGGTGATTATGATTACGTCTCTCACAGTGAGAGTGTTGCCAGAGTTGAAATGATGGTTAAATCAGTAAAGTGCATATAACACCTACTGAAAGAAGGGTCAATGAGTTTAATCTCATTAAATAAATTGCAATGTAACTACGTATTTTAATAATTTATAATATCATTTAATCATACGTCAAATCAACCAATCACCTATAATAATATCCTATTTATTTATAGAGAGATAGATTTTCAATTTATTTATCTCTTTAAATTACTTGTGATGATTTACATGTAGTATTTGGTAAATAATCTATTCTAGAAAAATAAGTTGCTGTAATCAATTAATTGATATAATTCACATTTACTATTTAATTTGATTCTCTGCAGCTAGCTAATATAAAATAATTTGCAATAGTAATTAGTATATTATTCATTTATTTGTTCAAGTTTTTGTATTTATTTGGCTGTTTACTCCGATACTAATTTATATAAGTTCTGTATCAATCTTTTCAGTTATCGTCCTATTGCGAAAGAATGTCATTTTTATGGTTGCTTTCTGTGTCTCCGTTTCCTTTATCGCCGTTTCTCATGTCAAGTTCCAGAGTTACACTGTAGTCGCTGATTTCCAAGTCTAACTAACCAACGCTGTCGTAGCAGCAACCTCTGTTGAAATAGGCATTAGCATTTAATAAAAGAGTTAGTATAAAAATTCCTAAAGGTTATCTTTAATTTTATTGTCTGGATAAATTTCTATCACTCTAGTGAAATCTTTAATAGCTTCTTTATATTAACTAAGCCTTTCATATGAGATAAAACAAAGAAAGTATAGTAACTGAATATAAGAAATTTGGGGTGAATAAAGTTTACCTCTATTGTGAAGAGCATGAATGTTTTCTCCATCTAACTAAATGACTCTAGAATAGTCCCGAATAGCTTCTAAATACTGCCCAAGTTTAGCATAGCAGTAAGCTCTATTATTGAAGGCTTTAATATTGTTAGCAGATCCATACTTTACTTCATTTGAGTAGTCCTATATTGACTATTCAATTCTTTCAAGCTTTCGATTTACAAGTCCTCTATTAGAGTATATGATTGAATTAGTACTATCTAATTCTATTGCCTTATCGAAATCTTTGATTGACTTATCCATCTAACCCATATTTCTAAAGCAACAAGCTCTATTGTGCCAGTAAACTGCATTTGAGCTGTCTAGATCCATGGCTTTAGTAAAATAATTGATTACCTCTTCAAAATTGAAAAACCTATCCCATACCAATCCTCGACCATTATATGATGGTGCATAATTCTTATCAAGTTCCAAGACTTCGTTGAAATTTTCCAAAGCTAAGTTCAAACGATCATCTCCCATTTTCTCTCTTATAGTACCAAGATGATGCAAAGCGGATATATTTTATGGCTGCATCTTAATTGCATGCAAATAGTCTTTCTCTGCTTCATCTAACTTGGCGATTTTATCCCAGCAGAAGGCTCTGTTAAAAAGTGCTTTGAAATGATTTGGCATAATCTATAGAGCTCTAGAGTAGAAATCTATTGATAGCTAATAATCCCCCTTCTTTCTTGCTGCATAACCTTGAAAGTGAAAAACTTCAGCTTATTTTTTTTTTGTATGTTATATGGACCACTCTAAACTAAGTTATTAGCTTAATTTTATTGGGAAGGTTTTTAGGGAATACTTATTGGTTTTGAGTTTACTTAATTTGTACTTTAATTTTACTATTTGAAATTAATGGATGAGTTTATTGAACCCATTCTCTGACCTTGATAACTTATAGGTGGCATTCTTTGCTATTAGGTGTTTTGATTATTAGTTGGTCTTCTAGAATCAATACTAGAATTCAAGGAATCATTCAAAACTCTATATTCCACTTTTACAATTGAAATTTAATATTTAAATTTAAAGTTAGTTTACCTATGCAAATTTAATTCCTTTTAAAATTGGATAATAATTTAACTTCTTAATATAATATTTAACAAACTTTATATGGAATATTAATTTCTTAAATGCTATTAAACATCTTTAATGTATGTTATCTAAATTATCTGATCTACATCTAATACTTTATGATAATTTTAATTTAACAAGAAAACTAAGAAAAAATAAGATCCAAAATTTGTTTTTAATAACATTTTTACTTATAAACTAAAAACTTGTTGTAATAAAACAAGATTTAAAAATCATATTACAAGTAACAATGTAATTTTATTATAAATTCATTTCACTTAAAATCACAATTAAGATTTTAAGGTTTAAATTATGAGCTCCTTATCTCATCATAGACATCAAGGCTCCATTTCCATTGTTGGCATTCCCGTAATTGTTAAAATTTGCTATTTTTATGGTTTGCCCTCCTCTATTTTAAGATTAGAAACCTGGATAAATAAGAGATTAATGCTTGTTATGATTGAATGAATTGGCGTTATTAGCTGAAGGACTATCCTGATTAGCGTATAACATGCCATTACGATTTGATTTCTCCTTTTAGGAGGTAGATTAACATTGATTTGATTCAGAACTTAACTCTAATTTCCAGTGCCATATAGCGCTTGGTCTATGTTATCTTTCTTGCTTGCAGAGTTGTGATAAGAAAAAATTCCTTAGGCATTTTGTGAAGGACAGTCTTGTATGTACTTTAGATTTCTGAATTTTAATTTTCTATTCCCATTAGGAGAAGTTGGTCTTTCTTAATCTTTTTCTAAAGCCATGTGATAATCGTTGATAGCTTTGGCAAAATTGCCTCTCTTATTTTCACAAGTTCCTCTAGCATAAGCTGCATTGATATGATTTGGATCTATTTCAAGAAATATAATAAAATCATCTATACTTTGATCAATTTAGCCAAGCTTCTCATAAGCACAACCTCTTATATAGTAAGCTCCAGCATTAGATTGATCTAGTTTCATTAACTGATTGCAATCTTAAATGGCTTCTGCATATCTACCTTTCTTAAGAAGTGAGGAAGCTCTAATAAACAAAGCTTTCTTATGAGTTGGGTCTTCTTGCAGTTTCTTGGTGCAGACAGAAATTAAGTTATCAACATCAAGTGTCTATAAAAGTATTTAAATATAAATAAAGGATTTTTTACCTATCTGTAAACATTAGGGAGTCTTAGTAAGAGATCAGTTTTTTTTCAAAGATGTTGTTTGCACTGTTTGAATCTACTAATTGAGACTTCTATGGAACTTGTTGTTGTTAAATGTTTTATTGTTTTTGGTGGGTTTAATGAGTAATCTCAAATTAATTTTAATCATTTCACTTATTAACTAAATCAAACCATCAATTTAAATCGTAACGTATTTCAGAATGAGATGACGTGGTAAAGCGTGATTCCTGGATTAAAATCCTGAAGACAATAAACTCCGTAAAAAACCAGTCAGCCTCAGTATAAACTACTACACATAATCAAGTGTAAAATAACAGAACCAATATTTGCTGCTGGTAATATGAATTATTGATAGAATTCGATACTCTACTTTAACTGCTCTCTATACTTAAATATATAATATTAATATACTTCTCATATTAGAAGCATTTTGACTTTAGTACTAAGATTATAACAGCTGCTACTATTACTGGTATAAAGTTTATTACTGACTTTAATATTGCTAGTGTGCATTCAGCAATTGTTAGTGTTGACTTGCCAAGTAAGAATTTTGTTGAATTTGCACTGGTTTCTGTAGTGGGGCATCAAAGCGACTCTATTATTATTAACGAACTTAACTTTAATATCCAGTAATTTTTTGATCGCCAATCATCTTTTGTGTTGATTAGGGTGTTTAATTTCCACTGATATTGCTGTTATAGGCGTTAATCATGTTTAAGAATTTGAGGTACCGCCGGAAAACAACTAATTTACGTTTTGAACTTTCATGCTCATAGGACTTGTGGGATAATTCTAGTTTTAATTTCCTGACATTTACCTATATTATTATTATACACTACTCATTTTAAAGCAAAAAACAGTTTTCCTATTAGTAAATACTACCTATCTGGGATTATAATCATTTTTATTAAGAATAAAGAATGAGATAAAACTTTCAAGTTAATTTAGAAGTTTAAGTGATGAATATTTTTAGGTTTTATTCCTCCAAATGACTGATAATTCTAAGCGCTTTAATACCCTTATGAACTGTATTACCCTCCAGGAATTTGTTAATGATTCTGATAGTTTTACTGAAGTGGCATATTAAGATTTTAATTGAGATTTAATTGACGCTAATATGAATTCTATAGCTGTTGTTAATTTAGCATTTTTCTTATTTTAAATTTATTGACAATTTATTTAATCTCACAGATAACATGAGCAATAACAATAAGATAACTATAATATATCTCAAAAATATAATGAAGGGCAATAGTAGCAATAACTGTACTGTATTTTCAAAGTTATTGATTATTTTCTTTGCGTTTTATAATGTAAAATGCCAAGTCCGTCAGCCAGATAGACTTGTAAAATCAGGTATAAATATAGCATTAAGTCAGGTGCTGCTTGATTAGTTCAACACAGTGCTTGAGAAATGATGTTTGATTTAATGAACAATGAGTAAAATTTAAGGATACCAAACCTTCTCAATTTGAAAATGGATGAAACTGAAGACTCTGATCCATTTATAAAAACTCGAGCTTAATTTATTTGCAAAATATATTTTACATTATCATGCTAAATTTTTTTGAAATCAGTAATTTTTAATAAATTAATTAATAATGTATAGAAATGTAATTACTAAAATGAAAAATGTATATCTAAAATAAATTTATGTCATCTATCCACTCTCACCTTCACCAAGAGAATAAATAAGTCTTTCTTTACTTTTTTATTAGTCTTATTCCACAACCGCCTTTCCTAGGTACAACACCTATAAAAATAAAGTTTTTTTTTGTTTTTTTTTTGTAACTTACGTTTTTATTAAATGAACATCAGCTCCTCCAGCTTTATCATTTTCATTTCTTCATGATTATTATTATTATTATTATGAAATTATTATATTTAACTTATTTTTTAAAAAAATTCAGCATGATTATATGCATTATTTGTGGTTTTTTTATATGTTAAAGTTAATAAAGCTAATTTGTTTGAATGGAATATAGATCACATTAATTTCAGAAACTTATAATTGATTTAAACATTTTAGAATATGGCAGGGAACTATTTAAATAATGAAAATTAGAAACATAGCATTTGATAAAGAATCAACCACTCTAATTTTAGTAGAACCCTCACAGAAACTGAAAATGCATATATCAACTCTTTGCTTCCGAGCAGACTTTCAATCCTTTTTCATGATTAATGAGGATTTATTTGAGTACGTTGAGAGACGCAATGCTAGCATACAGTATAACAATATTTCTGTTACTGTTGTCAGCAAGCTATAGTTTATTTTTTAAATATTTAGGAAATATTCAAAAGTTTAATTATTTTTATAAGTCTGTGGAATGACACTAAAGTTCTGAGAGTGATTATTGATTAAATAGTTATAAATGACAAGGGAGATAACATAATTTTGCTAATAAATTGCTTATACGATGATTATAATAATTTTGACTCCAGAAGCCCCAGGATTTTTCATAAACGAATTTGAGAGATTTTTCGATGACTCTAAGAATTACAAAATGCAGAATATAATCTAGTGGATGTCAGATTTCAAGGGTCCAATTCAGTATTATGTTGATGATGTTCTTAATAAAACAGCAGATAGGTATAATATTTATGATGAGAATGTAATACAAATGTTATCATTTAACTTTTATACTTAAACTTGTAAATAGATGATTTCCCACCTAAATATGCTTAGTTTTCCCTTAAACTTAAGAAAACAGCCCAATAATTTATGACAACTTTGTTTCTTTTACTACTTATGGCAGGATATTTAAATAGGGTGAGTTGACTTTACATTCTTTAAAAATTAATGAATCAATTTTCCTTATAAAATATGGAATTATTTTAATAATATTTTAAGGTATCTTAATTTACAATAGAAGAGTATAAAAATACAGTCTACATGCCACTTTATCTGAATATTGACTCTGCTCTACAAATCTTTATTTCTTAGCAAAGTTTTAATGAATTTATGCGGATTACTTAAGAATATTATCATAATCAATATAACTTCACTAGTTTTAAATTTATATATAAGGAATAAATTACTTTGTAATTCAATATTATATTTTAGTTTCTAGCCAACCACAGAGACTATGGATATATTTTTAGAGGGATTTTCAAAAACAATCGGAAAAGGTTTAAATTGTTTAATTGCTATGAAAGCATTAAACATAGCCACAGTGTCAATAGCAGCCGGTGACATTTACCTTGATCCGAACGTCTATGAAGTCATTGTTAATGCATAAAATCCAGGTACTAAAGAAAATTTTGAAGCAATCAGACTTCGGGGTGATGTAGGAGTTGTGATATTCAAATTTTAAGATTAAAAAACTGCTAATTGTAAATAGTCTTTTATTCTATCATAATTTCAAATGTGATATTCGGATTCGAAATAAAGCAAAACCTAACTTATAAATACCAACTGAAAAACTACTAATTCAACTCAATCACAATTTCATACTCATCTAAGCCAGATTATCAGCCAGATATATCACAAATTAGAAATAGACTCAACAATGATTTTAAGAAGTATCTGAAAGATTTAATAAACTTTATTGGTGATTAACCCCGTAAAATTGATCCTATTTGTATTTTCGGAGATTATTTCGCCGACTTTTGGTCTTCATTCTTTTCAAAATCTTCTATTAATCTAAAGCATGATTATTTTTGTTGTCAATATTTATATCAGAATTATGTTATAGTTAAGTTAAACTTTAACACATTTTATCTTTAACTTTGAATGATTATTTCCAAATATAAGTAGAAAGACAACAATTTTAAAACTACTCACTCTTCATAGATTTAATGTATAAATTCTTAGGCTCAATTAACAACACTAACCTTCTAGATTAACATGTAGATTCCCTTTAAGCTTCTCATATTTTATCCTAAAATTTACCTAAATAAAATAATACTAAGCATTTAGTGGATTATAAGACTGAACTAACTTTGAATATATTGAGTTTATATGGCTCAAATCACATGAAAACACAGCATGAACAGGATTAAGAAAAGTAAAAGAGACTTGTTGAGTAATACAGAATCATGGCAAAATAGAAGAACTTTCATTCAGTTGATTAATAATAATATAAAAAGTAAAGCAAGAAAGAATAGAGTTTGTTTGGGAGAGTATATTAGGAATTTGGTAAAATTAAAAGTGATATTGAATTAATGAAACAAATTGTATATGATAGTGTGTATGGAAGTTAAGAAGAATTCAGCAAATGAAATTTGTAAAAAAGTCTTATTTATTTGTTTATCAATAATTTCATTAATAATATAAGAAATAATGGTTTAAGAATTTAATGAAATCAATGTTTTGGTAAATAATTTTTGATTGTTCAATAAATAAACTTGTCCATATATATTTTTATCATAATCAATAATCAACTAGAGCAACTGACACATAAATCATAAGCCCATTGAGGAGGTGGCTGAGTGCTTGCTTCACTGACATTCTCTTCATTATAAGGATCATAGCACATTTTAAGTAACTCATTGACTTTACTAAAATCTTCATCCTCTGCCTTTCTTATAGCCTCCTCCATCAAATAATTTCTTAGAATAAACTTAGGATTCACTTTATTCATTGATTACTTCCGAATTTCATCTGTTATACTTTTATCCATTTAACTAAGGGAATACTTGTAAGTTTTTACCCACTTAGTCCAAGTTTCTCTGTCTTTGATTAATTTTTGTTCTTGAGTAAGCACTCCATGGGTCTTATTCTTTTCGATTTTTTCAATTTCTTTTCTTGCTTCTTCAGGTTCTAAACCGAACATATGGAGAACATTAGGATTTGTTTCTAAAATTCTTTTAATTTTCTCGATTGCAGCTGCCGAGTATTTAGGCTTGTTTAAAGCTATCACATGCTCGATGGGTGCAGAGTGTTTATATTTCAATGAATTTATTGTTTTAATTTAATATATCATAACTAAAAGATCAATAGCTTATTAATCAGTGTCTTTAATTTCACTTTCTCATGATATAAGAGCCAAAAATCTGAAAAAAAATTTGTGAAATCGGCTATGGTCTCTTCCATTACTCTAAATACGCTTTGAATACATTAGAATTCATGATCAAGGATTTCAACTTTCTCATTCTACCCCTCGATCAAGAAACCAAGTTTCTTCGACATTGTTTCTAGAAATCTAGCAGAGTAAATTTTAAGGTTGAATTTTTTTAGCGTAAGATAAATTTTAGATTAATCAACAATTTTGAATATATAAATTTGAACTAAAGACTTAAAATATCAAATAAGGGAAAATAGCATAGATTTGACAATGAAAGTAGATGCAAATATTTCATAAAGTATTTATTGAAACTTTACAAGATATTCTGACTGTGTAAAATCAGCGCATACTGCGCTGAATTAAATCGAGGCACGGCAGACTTTTTTAAGGTCAAGTAGCCGTTCTTAAATGAAAATCTCCCTTTGGGACTATAGTGTTTTAATAGTTAAATTCTTAATTAATAATAATATTTTTAGTAATATAGTTTTAATTTTTAATAAAAAATTAAATATTTTAACTTTAATCAAATTTCTCATTAAAGAAATCACATTAGTGATAACTATTAAATTTAATAAATTGCGTAAATTTAAAAATTACTAAAAATATTATTATTAATTAAGAATTTAACTATTAAAACACTATAGTCCCAAAGGGAGATTTTCATTTAAGAACGGCTACTTGACCTTAAAAAAGTCTGCCGTGCCTCGATTTAATTCAGCGCAGTATGCGCTGATTTTACACAGTCAGAATATCTTGTAAAGTTTCAATAAATACTTTATGAAATATTTGCATCTACTTTCATTGTCAAATCTATGCTTTTCACTTTTTTGATATTTTAAGTCTTTTGTTCAAATTTATATATTCAAAATTTTTGATTAATCTATAATTTATCTTACGCTAAAAAAATTCAACCTTATCGTAGTTCTCCTCTAGATATAACTTGCTTTCTTCCTCATCTAAATATGGGGAAAGAGCTTCAGCAAGTTTACCCAAGTTCCATTTGCAGATTGATGGTTGATTCTCACATGAGTATCTGCCTTCTTTATCGCTATAGTTTGGTATAAATTTAGGGTTAAAGTGTTCCATAAACCCATAAGGACCGTAGTCAATTGTAAATCCCAAGGCGCTCATATTATCTGTGTTGAGCACTCCATGAACATACCCCACTGTTTGCCAATGAGCTACTAAATCCACAGTTCTTCTTGTTATTTCATGGAAGAAAGCTCTTGTTTAATATTGGAGGTTCTATCCTTTATAGTAGATATCAGGATAGTAGTTTTTAAACAGAAACTCTAGCATTTGAGGCATCATTTCTTCTTTCATTCCATGAGATGGGCCCCTTACTTCCAGAATATTGTGAAAATTTAATTATTTGGAATAAAAACTAAATTAAGATAATTTGATTTAGAGATATCTATAAAATAATTTTAAGAATATTTATCCTATTCCTTGAAAATCTCAAAACTTCCAAATCTGAAGGAAGTGGGCGCCAATCTCATGACAACTGCACATTTCTCATTTATCACATGACCTGTGCACAGCGGATCCCTCTACACCTAAGTATCGTTAACAATTAATGAAGCTGCTCTTGAAGTAGGCACCCCTATATCATTCATTAAATTACCTCATATTCTAAGAATAAATACCTACCAAGGAAAAACATGGCTTCTGAGCATAAATACTCTCTGATGGAAGACCTTAAGACAGCTCTTCCATCAGCGTGTCTGGAGTATGGTGTCTACCCGGCTCCCTTAAGTTGGAGTTCCCATCTTTCTTACTTATTATTCATTATATCTCCAAATTAATACTTTAAATATCAATTTAAATAAGTATAAGTTTAAATAAAAATTAATATGATAATTATAATCACATAAAAATTAAGCTATTAATAATATTAATGTGAATAATAATCCAAACAGCTTTAAAATAATTATTGATTTTTTATTTTTTATAATTAACTCTTCGAATTTGTACTCTTTTCTAATTAAATTCTATTTTACATTGAAAAGTTGGCACTTGAAAACTTAATTGTTTTATTTATTAATTTTTTTAGTTGCAGTTACTATATTTCTACTCAATAATTTTATATATAATTGAGGAGTCAAAATAATATTCCATATTTCTTGTCTAAAAAGGGTTTATAATTTGCTTTAAATATATTAAAATTTATCTTTTAATTATATATTCAAAACATAGTCCTGCATAAAATAACTAATATCTTTTCATTCATAAACAAATTAATATATTGGCCTAAAAAGAATATAAAATGTGATAGCTCTACCATCACCAAGTTACCCAACAAAAACACCGAATTAATGTCCGCAGTAGTTATGAGAAATCAGTATACTTCCTTAGAACAGTTTATTTCCGCTAAAAAGCTCTGGATAAAGTTGCTTGAACTTATCGTTCTGCATAATATCATCGTACTTAAGGTCAAGTAGCTCCAAACATTTAGGGCTTAGAGAAGCAATGCGAGAATTTTTAGTGGAGTAGGTGTCACTTTTGAATACACATAACCTGGCACCTGATATTAAAGCAAGTTAGTATATATAGTTCTGTGAATAAATATATAATTCGATGGAGTTAAATTAAAATGCCTATTTCAGTATTAATATCTTCTCTTTCCCAAAACTTACCTATCTAATTTTATTACCAGGGTTTTCATCAATCTCAAAACTATTGAAAGCTGTATTCACAAAGTTCAGAGGAGTGTGGGCATACTGATCCCCTAGTGGTTATTCACTTGTACTATTCATTCTTAATATGTTTTAGGTTAGAGATATTATTCTTCTGGAAATGTTTGAAAATTTTAATTACAAATTTTATCATATTTTAATTTCAGTTCTTAACAATCAATATATTAAATTCAGCTATAAAACATAGAATCTATTATTATAATAAGATTGTATGAATACATTCGATTTGGGAAAATGAATTAAAATTAAAATTAGTTAATTATTAATTACCTTCAGTTATGTTTTTGGAAAATGACTGCGAACAATGACAATATTATACTCTCTGGATAGCGCATTAAAAATGAGACGGTGGTTGTTATTGCTATAATGAATTTATCTCATCGCTCAAGTGAGAAAAACCCATTATACTATTTTTGGGAGTTAGCTCAAAATCAAAATATCTTGCTTTCTGGGATGATTCAGGAATATTTCCAATTATAAAGTCCAGCTAAAATTGCGGGATCTACCGTAGAATCCAATTATTTTTGAATTTTGAGTCACTTTTATTTTGATAACTGCCATGATTTTAATATTTAATTAAATTAAATTAAATTCATTTTCCCAAACCGAATGTATTCCTACAATAATATGATCGCATTGAGGTCTCTAGGGACCCCCGATCTAGTATGTGTGTTAACATATAAAGGGCAAGCTTTTTTAATTATAGTGAATATTCATCACTCTGGTTGATCAACCAATTTCCAATTTACTTTTTGTCGCTCATTTTCTGGGTCAGAAAGCCACTCTTCTTCAGTAGTATCTCCCTATTTTTGGGTATTTTCTAGGTGCTGCTGGTTTCATTTCTTTCCAATTTATTTCTCCAATCATTGCATCAAATGCAAATGTATGTACTATGTCTATTATCATCGCTCTTAGGTTGTATATAATGTCGATGATTTAACCTATAGTTTTAGGTTTGTACTTTTCGGAGTCTTCCTTATTTTAATCTAACTTTGCCCAATTCTATTCAAGGCGTATGTTACTCATAAATGGCTAGAAATGACTTAGGTATTGAATCAATTTTTCACAGAAATTAAGGTTCCTGGTGTTCTTCTAAGTGTTAGGCAATGAAATTAAAGTCCTAATAAGATTATCGAATATAAGTTGATAGTATATTATTTCATGTTTTAGAAGAGAGAAGATTCTTTGGACTTTATTCAATTGTTAACTCATTGATAGTTTGCTTACCTTCAACTTTAAGCATAGATATTCTTTTAAGTGACTTAATAACATCAATAATAGGTATAGCATCTTCATGGTGTTTGGGTGTAAGGTTATTTTAGGTTTTCAAGTTAAAGTCCTTAGTCATTAGCTCAACGCCTTATATATCTTTTGATAGCGTTCTATAGAGGTTTTCGACAGTAACCATTAGTTCTTATTGTTTGTTTTAGATCTAGTTAGTGGTTTCTATATTCTTTTGCTATACTTAGTTAGAGTGCTCATTATATTTCAGTAGATTATTAATACGATTTTTAATCTTACTGCTAAGTTCTCCCTTTTATTTATCATCTTATTAGTTTTATTAAACTTGGAATTATTAAATAAATTATTATTAGCATTCAATTTAATTACCGATCTAATTTCCTAATTTAGTCATTTCTGATGAATTATTTAGCTCAGAATGTTTTTTATGGGTATACTGATCTAGTGCATCATCACTTACGTACTTACTATTTTTCCTTATTAGATAGTAGATTTGGCTTGCTGTTGAAAATGAGGGAAGTATAGTTTAAGTTATTGAATAGACGCATGGAGGAGACTAACTATTATTATGAGCAAACTTTATTGATTTGGAGACCTTTTTTTTGAGAGAAAGATTCTGTAGGTCGAATGTTAGATTTATAGGATTGAGAGGAGTAACATGTTCCTCAACTCTCTTTTAGAATGACTTAAAGCTGAGTAGTTGAAACCATATTTTCAAGATGTAGCTTTGTTCTATTTTGTTTAGGTAACAAGAACAGCCTTAAATTTTTAGTTTTCTTAGGGTAAGAGAGACTATATTAAGTAAAGGTAAGTAATCTCTTTGGAAGGATAAAACTTGGGTGATAAGGATTGAAAGCTTCTCAAACTTTTTGAAAATTTCAAGTGGTTATTCCTAAGAGTGATATGAGTGCTTATTACTCATCTATTAACTTTCTTATTTAAAACTTCCTATTATTATTATAATAAGGATTCAGACTAAAGTAGTTAAAGAAATAATTAAATAATCGTGATTTTGAAAATGATAAAAGATATCTCATTTTATTAGTGTAACTTTGATGAAATTAAATTTTTGGAGATTACAAAAAATGTTACATCATTCTTTAGGATTTCTCTTGATTGTAGGGTAGTCCATGTCGCTCATTAAAAAGAAATAAAAAATTTTACTCTTGAAAACTTTGCCAAGATCTTCGAGTTTCTTAATAATTTACTCTTCGTGAGCCTTAACAGAATCCTCACTGAACTCGATGTCCTCAACATATTTAAATCTTTTAAAGATAGCATTAAACAATTAAAATTTGCTGAGAATCTTGACGATTAAAGCGGCTTGTTGTCTCTGTTCATCGGTGGCTTGTTGAGTAAGATACTGATCGTATTTAATAATCACAGCAGACTTGTGAAGGTTTTAGAGTGCCTTGTCGTAATAGTTATAAGCTGTCAAGATTGACGAGATTACTACCTCAATTAGATCCCTGGTTTCTTTTAGGTCCATGTATCTAGCGAGCTATATATCCATCTCAGGTTTCTGATCAAATTTGTCAAGTTCAATGTCCTTGTTGAGAGAGGGGTTTATTCTGTAGTAGTTGTTCTTCATGACCCCTTTGTAGAGATCCAAAAGTTGCTCTCCTTGTTTTTGGACGTCAAAGATGGCTTTGCCAACAATTTGGATAGACAACCAACTGGCTGCTCCACCTTTCTTGCCATCAGATCAGTGTCGTTCACTTGAGCCAATTAAATATATATAAAAGATCCCATTAGAGAAGATAGTCCTTCACTCCACCAAAGTAATAAAATAACTAATATGTAATTCTTAGTTTTGTTCCTGATATCTTTGAAGAAGCCTCCATCATCTTCATCCTAGAGATCGTAATAGTTTATACTTAATATTTATAATAAAAATCTTCTTGTAATCTCTGTAGCCAGTACCGACTGAGACAAGTCTGATATTCTCAGCTTTGACGTTGAGAGCAGAAAGAGCGAAGCCCCAACCAGAGGGATTATTCGCAAAGACTCCTCTGTCAACGAATTGATTATCTTATCCAGTTTTATCGTCTTTAATGACTTGTGGTGCAAAGTAAACCGGAGCAGCTGATGTAGATCTTGCAACATAAAATCATTTAAAAAATAAAACATGAAGAACCAACTTTCCGTTATCATGAGGATTTAAGGTATCGAAAATCTTAGGGGTAAACTGTGGACCACCGTGCTTCTCATCAAATTTATACTTGATTGAAGTGATGAGAGTTCTTAGTTTTGGGTTTTTGGCAGCAAGGTCTGCCATTGTAGGTTCTCTGGCCTCATCTAAGCCCAACTTTAGTTAAAAAATTATTCCTTGTGTAGATGTGTTTCTTGATTGGCTGTTCAAGCTTGGATCCATCGTACAATGGTTTGAACCAAGTCTCAACCTTCCATCTCTTGCGGCTGAAGGTTTGTTCAATCATCTCGTCCATGAATTGAAACCTCTTAAATATTTTTTAAGAGTTTGTTATATATCTATTTGATAATTTATAAAAATCTAATAAGTTTAAAATATATACATTATATTTACAATTTCAATTGTAAGTAATAATATGCATAATTAAATTGACACTTAAATTTGCTTACAAAATTACAATTAAGGAATTCGGTTTATGACTGTAGCTTTTAGCTCTCTGGCCGAGTAACCAGCTGAAAGTCCAATAGCAATGAGATCTCCGGCTGATGTACCAATATAAACTTATTTTTAATAATGCATCACTATCATTTTTATAACACAGTCAAAAGCATCAGTGATCTTGAATGGCTTGCCAATTCTGGTTTCAATTTGCTGTTTCATATCATCAAGAATGTTTGTAGTCATGAGTCCTCTAATTCCACCTCCGTCGAGTGAAAGCACTGAGTAGTGCTTGTCAATTCTTACCTTGCTGAGGGGAATTGGTTCAGTAATAGCTTCGACCATGTGGGTGATTGGATATAAGTAAAGTTTATTTAAGGATAGATAGATTTATAAATTAATATCTTTCAATTAAAGTACTTTAGATAACGAATTTACCAATATTTGATTAATTTCTGAAAGATATTTCTTAAATCAAAAGTTATTACTTATGTTTACTTTAATAAAACATAAATTTAAAAGCATAGACAATCTTTGGCAATAAATATTAATCTCAAAAAAATTAATTTACTCATTATTTAAAGGTCAAATTGATTAGAATCTTTCAACTTCTATCTTGAAATATATAATGAAAATCCAAATATATTGAAATCAATTATCTTCATATTTAAGAATAAAATTATAGGGGATCTTTTCATTGTGTGTCTGCAGTTGCATGGTTTGCGTTGGCTTTGGATTCATCACTCTCCTCGTGGTGATGGTGGTGACCATCTTAATAACGAAGGTTTGTTTGTAATTAATAAATCAGAAAAAAAATTAAAAGCAATAATAAAAGTATCTTATTTAAAGAGGAAATAAATATAATTAATTTATGTATTTTGTTTTGATGGTAGGGTACTCAGCATCACTCTTGAAGATTTTGCTCAAGTAGTCAAAATCTTCTTTAATACTCTTGTCTTCGTTGTTTATATCTTCTTATAAAATTACGATGTGTTGGAATTAATTTATATATAGGAAATGAGTGCCAAGAAGTCTCAAGACAGTTGCTGATTACTTGGATTAGCCGATAGAGAGTTCTTAGTTGAGTACTTTGCAATACTCTAAAATCTAAGCAGCCTTCATTAAGTTAGTCAAAGCTTTCTGGTAATAGTTATATGGTGTTAAGATGTTTTAAATGACTTTTGCAAGGTCAACTTTAGCTTGTTCAGTAGAGAGGTAGTTTTAGACTTCTCTTCTCATCAAGGCTCTGTCATCTTTGTCAGCTCTATCCAATCTGATCTCTTGAGTGAGACCTGGATTAAGTCTGTAGTAGTTGTTTCTCATTACTCCAGCGTAAAGAGCAAGAACTTACTCATATTGTTTTTGGATGTCAAAGATTAACTTACCTACAATTTCAGCTGAGAGCCAACTTGCCATTCCTGATTTTTGACTGGCTGTATCTTTCACTTGAGCAACTTCATTGTTAAAATATAAAATTTTAATATAATCAAGCATGTAATCTTTCCAACCACCAAAGTAGTTCTTGGTCTTTCCCCAGAATGAGGGGAATTTGTCTTCCTCCACCTTTTTGTCAAGACTGTAATCTCTAAATCCAGTTCCAACTGAAACAACCCTGATTTTTTCAGCCTTGATGTTGACAGCAGCTAAAGCAAAACCCCACCCAGCAGGGTTATTGGCGAATACTCCACCATCAACGAAATCAGAGTTAACTTCAGTTCCATCATCTTTCTTTTCTGCAATTGTTGATGGTTTGAAATAAGTTGGGGCAGCAGATGTGGCTCTTCCGATACCAAGGAGAGTCTTATCTTGATCTTAAGGGTTTTGAGTATCAAAAATTATTGGTGTGAAGGAGGGACCTCCATTCTTTTCATCGAAAATATAGTTCACAGCTGTGATACAGGTTCTTAACCTTGGGTTCTTCTTCACTAGGTCTGCAATAGTTGGGTTATCTGAAGCCTAGAAGCCAAGTTTAGTGTGGATGTGCTTTCTGAATTGGTGTCAAGGTTAGATTCATAGTAAGCGGGCTTGAACCATTTGGCAATCTTACCTCTTGCGTTTGAGAAAGTAGCGGGTATCATTTCTTCCATTATTTAGTCTCTTTTCTCACAAGCTGAGTATCCAACTGATAGTGCAAGAGAGATAAGTCCTCCTGATGATGTGCCGATTATTATAAGCGTTGAGTTTTATAATTTATCAAATGACACAATCAAAGGCATCTGTGATCTTGAAAGGTTTACCAATTTTTCAAGAGATTTAAGTTTCCATTTCATCCAAAATCATTGTTGTCATGAGTCCTCTGACTCCACCTCCATCAAGAGAGAGCACTGAGTAGCGTTTATCGATTCTGCAGTTGTTTTGTCTTCCTTCGGTAATTGATTCCACCATATTTTTTTCAGTTATGTGAGCTGTTTTTCTTGTATCTTAAAGTTAAGATTTAAATGTAAAAGATATTTAAGTTTTTGCGATTTATAGCTCCAATAATTAAATGAAAGATTCAAATATTATTATATTTATTATTTATTTTAATAAATAATATAAACATATGGATGTCGTTATTTTGGTAAATTTCTTAAAATTTCATCAAAGTTACTTATATTCTTTTTTCTTTAAGATTACAATTAGATTAAATTATGATAATTATATTTACGAAATTAAGATCTTTGATTTATGAATTTAGCTTATTAAGTTCAAAAATAAAAATGGGTTCATTAAGTTTACCTTTTTAATAGTTAGTAGGATTTCGAGCCTAAAAAAACTGAAAATAAATATCAAGCATTGATTTAATCTTTTGCTTGAGTTTCATCATCAGCAAGAGCACTTGCGTTTACAACGTCTCTGACTGTTGCTTCTTTGGTTGGTTGTCTCTAGGGATATTGTGTATCGTCTCTATACAACTTGCTGGTCTTAGCTAAATCTTCTTCCACTTTTAGTCTCGCTGCTTCAAGTTGATCTTGAGTGACAGGAACCGATTAAAATTTTTAAGCAAGAAGCTTAGCATATAAGGCAGCTTAGAGTACTTCTTGGTCAGTTAATGTCTGATTAATTTTATCTGCATAGGCGAACAAGTGAGCTGCTCTTTCGAGTGAGTTTTGAGCTTTGAAAACATTATTATCTGGTTTCAAAAGTGCAGCCACTAAATTTAAAATTAATATATGTAACTGCATCTCTGATGTGTTACTTTGTGTCTGGTTCGGAGAGATAATCTTAAGCATCAGCTTTCATAGCAGGTGCGGATTTTGGGTCTGATATGCCAATTTCCTTTTTCATTGGAGGGTTAAGTCTATGGTAGTTGCCGCCTAGGACATTTTTGTAAAGTTCAAGGACTTGTTCAGAAGTTTTTTGCATGTCTAAGACAAGCATGTTCAAGAACTGTAATGTTTTAATAATAAAAATCCATAAGATTATATAAATTTAACTGCATGTGGAACATGCCAAGAGCTCCACCCTCACTAATGTTTTCAAGCTTAGGGCCAAGAACATTTTAAACCTTGATATTAATCCAGTCCAAATTTTTTATCATAATGATTTATTAATAAAATATCTTTATGGATCAAGGAGAGACTTCTCTTGTTCTTCCCAAGGCAGTTTCTTTTGCTTGAGTTTAGGGTAGCCAGTACCAACTGAAAGCATTCTTATATTTTCAGCCTTAATTTTATAAGCAGCTAAAGCTAAGCCCCAGCCAGGCGGGTTGTTTGCAAAGACTCCACCATCATGAAAGTTCTGAAAGTCATCTCACCATCTGGAGAAGTATCCAATACTTTCGATGGTCATAAGAATGTAGGAGCAGCTGAGGTTGCTCTAGCCACAGATATGACTGTTTTGTCATGATCGTTGGGGTTTTCAGTGTCAAAGATTCTTGGTGAAAATGATGGTCCGTTGACGTCATCAAGGTTCATGACGCAGGAAACTAAGCAAACTCTTAAGTGAGGGTTTACATCCTTCAAATCTTTGAGAGTAGCAAATTTCTTGCCTTTTAGCTTAGATACAAGCTTAGGCTCAAATAGAATAAATTATAATATTTGCGGTCATCTGCTTCGAAGATACTTTCATCATCAGATAAAAGATACTTGAATAGTTTCTTCTCAAGTCCACTCTCATCATATCCATTTTAGAACAGCTTGCTGTTCTTTATTGGGAGAATTGGTATGTCAATGAGGTTTCTTAAGTCAAACTCATCCTTAAAGATATGTGGAATCATTTTTTCCATAGCCTTAGCCATCTTCTTACCACTGTAGCCACATGCTAAGCCCAAGGCGATCAGTCCTCCAACTGATGTTCCGATGACGCAGTCAAAGGCATCAATGATCTTAAAATTTTTGTTTTCAGTCTTTCTTCTGAACTTTTGCTCAATTTCTTCAATAAATTTACATGTCAAAAGTCCCTTGACTCCACCTCCATCGAGAGAAAGCACTGAGTAGCGCTTGTCAATTCTCCCATTGCCATTTAAGAGTTAATTCACAACATTTATTGGCTCAGTAACTGGGTCAATAGATAATTGTACTTCTACCATTTAGTATATCTTTGTGTCAAAGAATTTTTAGTTGGTTATGATATGAATTATAGTTTAAAGTTAAAACCAAAATTTATACTTAAATTTGAAAGCTTAAAAAGATACGCCAGATGCAACTCTTGTTAAATGATTTCGTCACGACTTAATCATACATTAAGATATTCAAACGTTCAATTGATCTAATATTGACATTTAATATTGAAAAAGAAAGAACATTAATTCTATTATTAGCATTGATAATAAGTTCTCAAAGTTATAAAAATCTAAATTTATAAAATATATTGTGAAATTGAGGATTCTTTTAAAATAAAGCATCAGTAACTTTTTTCAATTTTCATATAGATATTTGCAAGTCTATCACCTTATTAAGTTAAAGTGGCCTCTACAAAATCACCGGGCGTAACTGGACCAACACCTGAAGGAGTTCCTGTCAAAATAATGTCTCCTTGATGCAGAGGAGTGTACTTACTGATGTTCTCAATAAGCTTCAATAAATAAAAATTAAGTATATTTAAATAGAAAACTCACATCTTAATGGTACTAAATAATATAAAATGTCCATATATTAATTAAATTAAGCTGAAGAATTTGGAAGATCATATGTCTAGTGTTATCTCTTTGAACATATTTTTAATTAATCATTAAGCCCAAGTCCAAATCATGAGGGTTTCTTACATTATCTCTCGACACAAAGCCACTAACAGCAAAAAACCATCTTGGCTCTTCGACAAAAACCATGGTGAGCCGTTCTTTTTAGCTGTGCTTTGAAGATCTCTGTCAGTAAAATCGATTCCTACAAAGTATCCTTCGATATAGCTTTCCCAGTCTTTTGCTTTTATATTCTTACCCGTCATTTTACAAAATAAATTTAAATTTTAGTTTGCTATGATCAATTAGTTAAATCAAATTTTTAATATATTTTGATTGAGATCATGACTCCAAGTTCAACTTCATGATGTATCTCGTTTTACCTTGGCAAGTACAAGACTTCTCCTGATCGAATGACTGATGAATGTGGCTTATCAAAAAAGAGAGGATCGTTGGGTAGAGGGTTGTTGAGCTCCTTAGCATGGGCAACATAATTTCTGCCAACACTAAGGATTTTATTGTGTGTTGTATTATATAAAGATTGGTAGAGACGTTGAACTGTAAATGCAGACATTTTGAGATGGAAGCCTTATTTTTGGGTGATTGATTTATTTTATATTTTGAATTATAATCTATTAAGGATTATTAGATTCTTGATAGATTTATTTTTAGTATCTTCATTTATAAAATTATACAAATGAAATCTTTTCAAGCCTTTTAAGAGATATTTTTGATAATCCTAGTCCCTAAACTCTAAAATTAGCGATTTATGCTATTATTATGAAACATTTTTTGCTTTCAAATTGTATTGCTTAATTTGAACTTATAAATGAAAATTATTAAATTAAGCCTTTTCTAATGAGATTACAATTTGGCAAATTTTAAAAAATTTTGCTCTCATTTGAAATGATATGGAATAAAATAATAGAAATTTAAATATTGTTGACTGAATAATATAATAGGAACTTACTTATTAAATGAATGACATACAATTAAATTACCTACTAATAAATAACCTTTTCTTAAAAAAATCACTAGAAAAATATCAAATTCATAAAATTTAATCAAATTTTCTAAATTAATATTATAGTAAATAAGTAGATATTTTCATTTATTTTTGACAAGATTTTTATTATATTAGCAACAACAAAACAAAGTCAGGATTTTTTATTTGCATAAAAAAGAGTAAAAATATTCAAAATTTCGCCACAAAAGAGCATATATAATAATAACTTTATCCCATATTTAAAATACAGAGATTCTATTGAAATATTAACATTAAGCTGAATAAAAATTAGGATCTTTAATTTTTAGAAATAATAGCATAACATTCTTATATAATTCACGATCGCCCTAAAATTAAAATTGATAAAATAAACTTTAATTTCCTAGTATTATATCGCTCAATAATTAGTTTTTGGAATCAATGTTAAATTTAACTATAATTAATTTCGTTTTGATATTTACAATAAATTGCCTTAAGTCAAACATTATTTTGGCTTTTATTCACACTTTTTTATTAGTTTCATAATTTTAAAATTAACAAGTCAGTAATTGCGTCTAAATCACTATCACCTTTATTTCTCTATCCAAATCCTCCAGCTCCTCTGTCTCTATCCAGCCTAGTAAGACGCTATTCATTAACTTAATGAATCTTTTCCACGTTAATATGAGCCAAGTCAATGGTCTGATGCGGCTATCATACTTAGGCTAGTGTTCTTCCCGCTCGGGTAAGTTATATCTAACTAGGTTTAATTTATCATCAATTTTACTTGCAGATTTACTCTCATAATTGTTCTTCACGAAGTACATGTCATCTCTTGGATTAAGATCCTTCACTCTGTGATTGTAGTATTCGTAGGGTTCCTTGTTCAAATTTACAATAGTTGTCTTTGATGAAAGATCCGCTAGTTCATAAAGGGATTTGGAGGGATAGAGTTATTTGTTATCAAGAGTGACTAGGGTAGATTCAGCATTCAATGCTCCTTTGCTATTTGCATAATATTAACCTTTCCCTTTAGTTATCTATGCCAAAGGATTTTGAGTTGCTTCTCTATACAAATTCAATGGAGTATTCAGTTTCTCTGCTTCAATGACGTTTGAAATCTTATCAGAGAAGATTTTCTCGAAATAGTCTTCTTTTCTTCTTGCTTTTTTTGGTGCTGTGTGCTCAATATGCACATGTCTCTAGGTATAGTGATATCTCTACGGTTCCAGCTGATATTTGTTAAGAGTTTTAAGAAGATTATTTTCTTGCATCATCTAATCTTCTCTCTTTCTTCTCATATCTGACCTAAGTAAGTGAAGATTATTCTTAACTCTGTCTCTTTCTTCAATAGCAACCTGGGCTTCATTTGTAATCTTATAATTCATTTGCAATAAAAGAATCAATATAATAAATATGTAATACTTAGCTAGTCCTAAAAATCATGCTACTCTACTCTAATAGCCTATCTAATTTGATCAACCTCGCTTTAAATGCTATTTTTTAAATCATGGCCTATGTCAGCGAAAAGTTTAGCTTTTGGTACTCCCTAAACAGCTGCTCTGTGACCACGATTAAGGATGTCAAATTTAGAAAAATCTTTTGAGTAGTCATATTCCTTCTCTTCATTGGTTGCTCTGTACTATGCATACTGTGCTCCAGCTGGCACTTCATTTTAAATTGGTCTGGGTTGCTATTAAATTCTGATATGATCACCATTATTTTCCAAATCTTAATTCTGACTTAATTTTCCTTATTTTAGCCTATCTTACTCTGACTACTAATATCGTTCCATTATTTCGCCTAGCCTACATTTTTTACAATCTCTTTCCATTTGCTCTTTTTTGTTGGATTTCCAATAATTCACGCTTTACTCTTTATTCCTCAAGTAGCTCGTCCTCTTTTAATTTTCTTTTTTCATCCTCTTTTTTTCTTGCTTTTTCTTGAATTTACATTTATATTTCCTATTAATATGTCATTCCTTCTGTTTTAAATTCAACGAAATAATTGCGTAAAAAAATCTAAAATTTTTAATTAAATTTAAATAATTTGTGGAGACTAACTATGTTTTTCTTTTATCCTACATAGTTCCCTCCCCATTTACAAACATACCAGTTGGAACATATTTCAAGTTAGGATTTACTAAACAAAAGCAATTAAAATGTTTTCTCTATCTTACTCCTTTTTACAGGGGAATATTTATTTTCTTAATCTCCACTATGCACTGAATCATTAAACTAAGAATTTCTCTCCAAATTATTCTGATTATTTGCATTCATTCCTGTATCATTTCCAAAATTATTGATATTGTAATTGCCAGCATTCGTTCCTTAGAATTGTGGTTAACTGAATGATCTACCCATAGTTCCCATTTTCTCTTAGGGTTCATAATATTGCTAAAATATAAATGATTTGGGAAAGTTAAATTAAAATTAATTAATATAATTACCAATTAGTGGCAGTTGACTTTTTCAAAACCTACACAATATGGTACTTAAAATAGAGAATTAAAATTCAGCTGGACTTTACTATTGGCGATACTGCCTTATCGCATCGTAAGAGCGAGATAACTCGACTTAAATTTTGGCATTCAATTTATTAAATAAATCAACAGAAATTAAAGTCTAGTTATCTCGCTCCTAAGATGCGATAAGGCAGTATCGCCAGTAGTAAAGTCCAGCTAACTTCAAATTCTCTATTTTAAGTACCATATTGTGTAGGTTTTGAGAAAGTCAACTGCCACTAATTTGTAATTATATTAATTAATTTTAATTTAATTTTCCCAAATCAATTATATTTTAGCAATATTATTCCTAAGTGCCGTTGAAATCCTATGTTAGAAGATTTTAAACAAATATTTTAAACTAATTTTTAGTATTATTCCCTTGAATTCGTTGAAAAATAAAAATCATGTAACTTAAAATATTTAATAATTTGATAACTATGGTTAGTCAACTAATTTATGAATAAAAACAAAAGTTAGGTAAAGTGAGGTACTTGAAAAAATGAAGTAAAAATCACAGTCAGCTGATAATATATATAGACTACTCTTATCTTATTTTATAATAAAATAAATAATAGTAGGACTTTTTATACTTTTTATAACTTTCAACCAATTATTACCTTGACATTTTTTTGAGTGAGCATTGAATTAGAACCCTATCCTATTTTTCTCATTGTATGAAAATTATTATCTTGATTTTGCATGGATGCTCATTTAAATTAATCATTATCATCACTTGCATCACTCCTAAGACTGGATTAAAAGTAGTTCTTTGCATTTAAAACTAGATAATTTATTAAAATCTTTTACTTATTCATATAAATCTAATTAATTCATAATTTTAATGATATATTATGAATAACTCTCAACAATTTTAGAGGTAAAAGCTAAAATATTTAATTTTTCTTCTAAATTCTAATTAACTTTACTATTTACATAATAAACTAGAATAGAATTTTGAATTTTTCAAATTTTGTAAAAAAATGGAATATTATTTATATTCTAAAAATTTCAGTATTTTGTTAAATTTATAATAATTTAAGGACATTAAAAGGAAAGGAAAAAATTATACATATTTAAATAATCTACAGGGATAGCTATGTCAATTAATTGAACAAATTAAATTAAAAAAAAAAGAAATAAAAAATATTATATATCCAAGATTTCACTATTCGTTTATTTTCAAAAAGATTAATTAAAGGCAAAAACTATTTTTTTATATTAATAAATGATTTTCATCATGAATATTAGCAATATATTATTGAAATATTCTTTAATGACTCAATTTCGACCATAAGTAAATTTATTCTTTTGATTGAATAAGCGATTTGTAAAGTGAGAATTCATAAATTAAATTGAATAGATTTTGTGTAATTATTAGCATTATCTTCAAACTTGAGTTTTTCACGTCTCAGTTCTTCTTAAGGAAGTGCAAACATAACTTTTTTCTTTTTCTTGTTTGGGGATTCGAAACTTTCATTCATTTAAAAGCTCTAGGATTTTTGGTTTGTTGTAGTCATTGTGTGATTAAAATTATTACTCTGGTTGAAGTTTTAGCCTATATTAATAAAAATAAAAAAACAGCCAAAAATATAAAAATGTGAGTTTTTGATTATTATATTACTCGTAGGTAAGTCAAGTTTGTTATTGAAACCACATGGTGGTCCTCCTTCATTGATACTAAATTCTAAAATTAAATATGAATAAAAAAAATTAATTACCATTTCCACCTTATGATTAGATACCCTTTGCTCTGCGTTTTTCTTCTAAAATTTAATTTTTCGATTTTGCTGCCTTCCACCTCCGAAATTATTAGCTTATCCAAATTAATTTCCAGAACTGTTTCCAAACAAATCCTCTCTTTTACTCTCATTAAAATGCATAATTAAAATTCTAATAATTCTATTATTATAATTTTAATAATATATTAATTAATTTAGTAATGATCTAAAAATAAAGTAACTCCTAAAAATCAAGTCAATCAATGTCTTATAGTTTAACATCATAAATATTACTGATTTTCTTGAGTTTAAGCTTTCTTAAAAATTATTGCGAGTGTTAAATGATTGAAATCGAATTAACAAAGAATTAAGTGCCGAGTATGTCAGGAGAATTTTTGTAAAAGTATAGAAATGAGACGGAATATACTTCGGAGTCAATAGAAACAAGCGTTATTGCAAACTTCTTAATGTACCTTAGGGTTGGGCAATCATTATGATTTTCAGTATTATGGCACTTGAAATATGGGCTCCTCACGATAAGCAATAACTTTTATTTTTGACACTGGATCTTCATGGTTGTGGGTACCAAGTGATGCTTGCCCTAAAACTAGCTGTACTGGAACTACATTTCATTATGGGTATTCTTCAACCTATTCAGTATCTTCATTATCGGAGTCTATCACTTATGGGAAAGGAAAGGTTACTGAATATGTTGTAAGTGACTAAATATCGCTTAGTAGCAGTTCTTCTTATGCTGCTTAAATTGCTAAATTTCTTAGTATATATCAAGCTTCAGATATAGCTGGTCTTGAATCAGATGGCTTGCTTGGGCTTTCACCTAATTTTATGTCCACGAATAACGGAGAACTACTAATTACTAGTTTAAAGAAAAGTGGAGTAATAAGCAGCTAAGTCTTTGCTATAAGTTTATAGAAAACTTCAACAACAAGCCGGATGCATTTTGGGGGTTATGATAGTTCCTATGTGACAAATAAATATAACTCAACATTTAAAGCCAATAGAACTACAGATAGTTTAATTTGCTGGATGTCCCTAACTTCTAAAGGTTTTTGGCAGGTTTAAATGGACTAAGTATACGTTGGATCAAAATTAGTTACCACATTAATGAAGGAAGCTATTCTTGATAGTGGAGCTTCCTTAACATATGTGCCAACCAAAGATTATTATGCTCTTTACAACTCAATTTTCTCAAAGAACTCAGCTACTTGCAACATTGATGGCTCAACAGGAATATTATATTCTGATTGTAGTAGTATTTATGATTCCAGGTATCCCGTTATATTTTTGAATTTTGGGGATTGATACACTTTTTCATGAATCCTTCAAATTATTTTATATTCGATTATAATAATAAAAAATGCATATACACTTTCTAAGAGGATACAGACATCAGTGCCACTTTGGTTAATGGGAGATCCATTTCTAAGAGCTTATAATGCTATTTTCGATTAAGATAACAAGAGAGTAGGTCTTGCAGGTACCTTCCTAGACAGTGGGGCGACGGTAACTTCTTTGTCAAGTAGCTCAGATTCAAATTCAGATAGGAGTGATGATGATACTTCAGGATTAATTATAAACATAGCTTCAAGGATTGGTTCCTCACTAGAAATGTTATTATTGATATGCTTAATGTGAAGAATTGTCAGAAAAATGAGAGAAAATGAGTTCAAGAGAAGAAACAGAATTCATATGACTAATGCAGGATAGCACAATTTAACTTCTTTGAGCATTATAATTTAATTCTAAAAGCAATTAAATTGGAATTATTAATAACTAAATAAATGCTAGCTAGTATTCTGGTCACTCACCTGCACACGGCTAAATTCCTGTGATGGGTCAACCTGTCTATCAAACACACTTCATACCACCATAACCATCTATGTATCAATAAAATCCATATCAAACACCTCCACTCCCTTAGTATGCTTACAATCCTAATGTGTATTAATAACCAAGCATGCATATGGGACCTATGAAATAATATTGAAATATCGCCTTACATCTAATGACATTTGAAATATTAAGCAAATTTACGAGATAAAAGACGTATAATTTTTTATTTCAAATTTTACTTCAAATTAATGAATATAATTTCTGATATAAACAATTATTAGATTGCAAAATACAGTAGTTCAATACTCAATTCATTAACTAGTTATTTCATAGCTTAAAACTTAATTTACCTTTCATACTTAGAAAGTCTTCTTTATTGAAAATCATATTAAAAAATACTGTATATTAATTAGATCAATGCTTGAGATATCACTTGGCTAAAAATCTTGTATTTAAAATTATTTTGATTTCTTTTTTTAATGTCTTTCCTAGAATTTAATTAAAATTATAATGAAAATCTTTTGATATTTTTTTGTTTGAACTTAAAAAATTAGAAAGATGAATATAGAATTAATATACATTATTTATTTGTGCTAATTAGTTGAATAAATCACAGTAATTATTAAGGAATAGAGTTAAATTATTATTTTTAAAAAATAAGAAGGTTTCATTTATTGAGTTGGAGTAAATTTGAAGGTGATTTTTTTAAATAATTCAAGCTCATATTTTAGGATAACAATTTTAAGCACTAATTTGGCTAAAATTATTTGTTTCTTAGACAATCTTCAACGTTTTTAATTAAATTCCAATTATGATTAACACAATAACGCAAAAAGGGAATTAATTAAGTCAAAAGTAAATTAAATCAAAGTAATATTAGTAGTTAATTCATATTATAATACCGCTTACTGTTTAAAAATTGTAGTGTATTCATTTAAGTAATTCTTGCTGGTCATTTTGCTTTCCTTTTAGCTTGCCCATTTCGATGAATTTCTCATCTTTGTCCATCACCACTACTTTGTCATCGTCTTCCAACTTATTACATTTACACTAAAGCATAATTCAAAGAGAGAAAACTTAAATTTCAATACTAAAACTCCTTTCACTCAACAAAGTAATTTAATTTATATATTCCAAATCAGATTTCTATCTCTCATAGATGATTATCTTGAGTTTTTTATTTTTCATTACTTTTCTGGCTAAAAGTATACCAACAATTAAGAGTACTCATATGATGATAACTACATTCAAAACCCCAAAACCCTTTCAGTAGTTTAATTGAGTTTTTGATTGATAAAAGTAGACTATTAGTGCATACTTTATTAGGGTTTTAATAGGGTTTATGTAGGGGTTTAATGTTTAAATATTAGTATTTTAAGTGAGTATATGCGAGGTTTGGGGTCAGT
>ARYC01002000.1:0-76838 GCA_000711775.1 Oxytricha trifallax
AAGGAAGCTAAGCCTACTGTATACTTAAAGAATGACAAAGTTGATGGAAAGTATGATTGCTTTGAGTACCATAAGCAGTACTCTCACACAAGAGACTTAAAGAAGCATCTTTTAAAAGCCCACAAGAAAGAAATAGAAGTTCAAGATTAAGACACTCAACTGAAGTTGCTCAACAAAAGAAAAGCAAGGGAGCCTCTTTAAGTTGCTGAGCTTTAACAGGCAAGCGAATCAGAGTATGTGAGGATTGCACGCAACCTCTTAGCATCAGAGGTCACTAAAATCATGATTAAAATATAATACAAGAAAATTCCAGTACTAGCATAGATTGATTTAGATACTTCTCTCTAAAGCTGCCTAATTCTAGAGGACTCCTATGACAAGAAAGTTATTAAGGATCATCAGTATGCTTACAAGGTATATCCTTCAACTATCTCCTTAGTGATGATAAATATTAAATGGAGTTTACTAATGAGTATTAAGTACTCACTCAGGCTAAGTTTAAAGAGTGCAAATACTTAATAAAGCTAGATGCTGTTCTCCTAGCCAAAGATCATGTAGCTTTCAGGCTACCACTCTTTGAAATGACACTCAGAGATTTCATAACTGATCAAAGAAATCATAGATAGCTTGCTTTAATATCAACTTAAGCTATACAAGGTATCAAAGAGCTTCATAAGTTAGGCTTTGTTCACAGAGATCTCAAGCCTGAGAATATAATGTTGAACTTTTCACCAGTAACAGTAAGAATTATTGATTTCAACAGAGCCTTAAGAGTGGAAGTATCAAGGCTTGGAAGTGTAATGGGAACTACAGGCTATTATCCAGAAAGAGAAGACTGGAGAGATGGAGACTTATAGTGGGATGTGTGGGCTTTAGCCAATAATAATAGAGTGCGATATGCCTCGCAATGAATACTACTCTACAAGATGCGAGAAGGATGCTAAACAAAGAATAAAACAATTTATTGACAAAACAATAGTATCTCAATCAATAAAACAAATGGCAGAGTAAATAATAATTAAACCAAACTCAAGATCAAACATATCAATAGAGTAGATAGAGTTGTGGTTAAGTAAGATAAACTTCAGACCTCTCCCACATGATCCTAAGTGCATTTTGAGTGATTCAATTAAATACATTTACTATAAATTTCACATTAAAACCTATTAATAACCCCAACCCCTAACAAATTCCCTACAAATCAAAGCACTTATAAACCTCATTAAGGGGTTTTGGGGTTTTGAATAAATACAAGCTTTCTATGACACTACTATTTCAACACTTGCACTTATACTAATAGTCTCACCTCTAATGAAGTTGCTGCACTATGCACTTCTAATTTTTACAATGCGCTAAGTGCTGCTTGTCTTCGCTTAGACCAGTCTCCAACTTGTCAAAGAGCCTCAAGTACTGTAGGTATAGATGGTCATATTATTTTAAGTCCCTAATAAGCCATTTGGGCTTTATGGTAGTAATGTTAAGTTGATGCTTGTAATGTTATTGCAGTAAATGGTAAATACTTCTATGCATCAATCTTCTTCTTACCATTTCTTGCTCCATGTTAGAAGATCAATAGAAGTGCTATGATTACTTGCAGATGCACTAGAGATGCTTAGACATGCTGCAGTTATTCACATCACTAAAGTCTGATAGGCTTAGATATAGCAGTTTCCATTTATGACTGTGATATTACTTAATAAGTACTTCTTTTGCTAATTAACTGGTCTTGTCATAAATAGCATTATGAACAATTGACTCTTTGCATAATATATAATAATTTTAAACTTTGTAATTCACTATAATTAAAATAAAAAAATATAATAGTGCGATTCAACTGAAATATATTCTATTTATGTTTCAGGTACTTTTAATTTTAATTAAATAACTTCCTTATTTTAATAAAAATTAATCTTTTAAAGATCATGAATAGGAAAAGCTATATTAACCACAATTTAACATCTTCTTTAATTATAAAAGAGTAAAACTAGTATTGTGATTAGAATCATCTGCATCTTACATTGATTGCTTGAATCTATATAATAAATAAAGATCTTTACTTTTCATGTGTCTTCTATAACTACATATTGAAATACTTGGAGAACAATGTTAATATTAAATATACATCAGGATCATATAATGCTTACTAGATAATAATTTTGTATATCAATAGATAATTAATATATTTAATGTACTTTATATTATACAATATTAATAGTAACTAGCGCAAATATATATATAGCGGAATGATTTAGTTTATTATACAATGTATAAAATGAATATTATTAGAAGCGATTTATCGAAAGAAATAGTATTGGTATAATTGTATTTTAAATCTAAACATATGATAGGCACTACCATTTCAATTAATGAAGAATACAATATAAATAAAATTATGTCTAATTAAAGTACATATGATTGATCTTCAAATATTGTATGCATAGAATCTTATTTATTCCAAATATATACATTTTAAATATATTTATAATTAATAATGCTTCTGCAAAATAATTAAATAAATACTATTAAAGCTTACATCTCAATCTTTTAACTACCTATATTTAGCCCTCCCAAAAACACAATTAATTGCCATAAATATCACCTTATTTTACCCTAAGTTTAGCATTGAACTTTGTTTATTATTCATATGATTCCAAATATAATTACAAATATAGTGTCTTATTTTTAAGGTAAATTTAATGATTAATTTAAATTATATAACTAATTAATTATGATGTATGGTTATAGTTAATATATAGTTATTTATTTTTAAGCTGCTGACTTTCTTATTAAATTTCTAATAAACTTTGCCTTTAAATATATAATAAAATATTACAAACATATTCATATCAAGTAAATTCAAGTATATTTTGGATTTTATAAATTATCATTAATAAAAGTTGACTATTTACATTTGGGAATAAAATGTTTATTTCAATCTTAAATTCAAATGTCTGAAGAAAAATAAGGTGGTCATTGGGTGGTAAGAAATCTAAGAAATAAGGAGAATAGAATTTTTTTAAATTATAGATTCTCATCCTGGAATGAGTACAGAAATTCTGCCTAAATTACACATATTAAGCCAAAAGAAAAGGTACACCAATTAGTAATAGCTCTTATAATCAAATTAGTTAGTTCAAAGTGAAGATTGAAACTGAAAAGTGAATGAAAGTTGAAGGATTAATATATAACGAAATTATCTTATTAATTTCGACAATTATGATGTCAGTTAGGTATGAATGAAGAAGTTCTAGTAGATATTAAAAGAACCATCTACATATTGGAAGTAATTTGCTAACGTTATTCAAATTTCACTTATTTATAAGTATTATTAAGTAATATTTACAGACTGAAAAGCAACAAAAACAAGTAAATTATTACACTGCAGAATTTCATATTATCATATGCTAATATTAATTTAAAACCATTTTGAATACATAGCATCATCTCATGATGAAATAATTTATGAACTTTATAAAAAATATAAAAATATATAAAATAACAAAAGTATCTTTCTAGCGAAATTTCCAATAACTTCTAAAATAATTTAATATTCAAAGAAAGGATTTAATTTAATATTCAAATGTTACTTCTATTTATTTTAATCTTCCTCATTAACAGGCTATTATATTTTCAGGTGGTTGATAAAGATTGAAATGATAATAGAGTAACTCAAATTAAATTACATCATTTATTCACTAGCTAGTATCATGGATTGAAATACAATTAAAATATATAGTAAATACCTGATAAAATACAGCTATTAATAATGTATGTATTTTGAGTAAAATTCAATTAACTCTGTTGAAACATAAAGTACAAACACTAATGGCAGTAATGATAATCATAACAGTTTATCGTTTTTACATAAGAACAGAGGTAATAATCTTAAAGGCAAAAGGAGTAAAGCTTAGAAACTAATAGATTAGAGTAAATGACCTTGCTCTTTGATTAAGTTGTTTCATAAGTAAAGGTAGATAATTATCAATAAGTAACTCAAATTCTAATAGATATGATGAATAGAATCTTAAAACAGAAAGAGGCAGTCCAGTTCATACAATAGTGGAAGAAAGATTTAATAGTGCCACCAGAAGTAGATATTTATAATGAAATACAATTTTACATAAAATTATTATGATTCTAAAGTGGGTATTTCCTAATTCAAGAAGTCAGCAAAAAAGTAACATAAAATATTATGAGGAATTCTTTCTTGCAATTGATCCATCTATGCAATAATTATTATCATTAATTAAAATACTAATAAATAGATGAATATAAAAGATATGTGGATGTAAATTATTATAAAGATATAATAGTTTATAATTGGTTCACAAACATGTAAATAATCTTAATTCATTTTAGAAAATTAATACTTTTAATTAAAATAGAGAGTAAAATAATTAAAATAAATAAGTTTTTGTTATTCTTAAGTATTTTTAATTAAATATTGTTAATTAAGAATACATCCCTTGACTCTTATAATTAAAAGGAAATTATTAAATAAATGATTAAAATCTTCTTTTATTTTTCTCCTAATTAAACAAATGTTTATTTATTTCATGATATATTTGAATAAAATCTTACTTAATGAGGCTAATTTATTGAGAAATTAGACCAATCATACAATATATTATTGATTTGAAGTAGTTGAAAGTGAATAAAGATGAAATCTTTGCTAAAATATTTGCTCTCATGATTACTACAACATCTATTTATTTTTTTATACATATAACTTTAATTTCTGATTTGGCTACTCAATAGTTACTCTCTCAAAAATATTGAAACAAATAAATTTTATGTTTCAAGATAAAGAAGAAGTTGATGAATAACTTTTATTCTCAGCAGCAGATATTTCTTATTATGAAATCACATTAAAATAGTATTTCTCAATCGATTAGTAGTGTAGATCTTTTAATTTATAGATAATAATAATAGCAAAGATGCTTTTAAATTTGTATTAGAGATAGAAAATCCAAAACTTTATTTATAATTGTAAATTATCAATTTAAAAAAGAAGGAATTACTACTCATAATGAATTCACAAGATTTTACTCAAAAATTTCTAACTGTAATTACTCTTTTAAAAATATATTTATGTCTAATAATCTAGAATTAATAATATGATATACCATAAAACTGGTTATTAAACTGATTAGTTAGAAAACAATTATTATAATTTATTTGAAAATGCAAACATTCATGATTATTTTTATATATTCATGTTGACAAAAGCTATGTTTTGAGATTTAAATAACAAATTTATTACTTTAACCAATAATTTATTTGTTTTGTTTAATCTAATAAAATGATAAAACCATGTATTTTATAATTAAATAATCTTTCTTCATCAATTTAATTAAACCATTTGATGTTAAAGTGTTATTTTGTGGAATTTAGATATTCACATAAATTTCGTAGGTGGTATTCATTACAACTGAATTTGTTTTAATACTCTATCACCAATACTACAAATCGCTGGCTTAGTGAGGTGGAGGCTTCTGTAAAGTAAAGAAAGACTAAATAAATGGGAAAATAAATTCATGCTTATTGAGACATTTATACAATGTCAATTGAAAGAATTACAAAGTGTTTCCTAAATATTTAATATAGTATTCCTGCAATGCTAAATCTTAAATTTCTATACTTCTCAATATTAACATTAATGAAAATTTACTCATAGTTATTTACTATAAATATTTGCATGGTATCATAGTATAAATTATCACGCACATATTGCAAAAAAGACTATAGTAGTAAGTTAGATAGTCATTACAAAACATGAGAGATTTATTATTTCATGATATAAGAATGTGATTTTGCATTACTATAAACATAAAACTAATCAGATAAGTGAGCATAAAGTTAAAACAATCATAAGTATTTTTTAAATGAACAGACAGATGAACAAGGCTAAACTAAATTGAGCGATTGATTTAGTGAGGATATGCCACTATTAATATTTGCAAACAAATTGTTGGGAAAACTTCCCTGAAAATAATTTATTCAAAATCTTCTATATTTTATTTGGAGTTAATCCAATACACATATATATGTCAGATTTAGCTGTACAAATTTCCATCCATAAATAATTTTGAAACATAAGCATATAGAGACTTTAATTGGTATTCAATAGAAATAGGAATTTTCGAGATGGAGATCAGTGTAATAAAAGTAGAAATAAGAATGAGCTAAAATAGAGATACAGAGATAAAGAGTCAAATGATAAGATAACTACCTAATCTATGCATTACGTTCAATTTTCATTGATTTAAATATATTATGATAAATAAATTTGATAATTTTCTAATAGAATAAGATAAAGGTTTAAAATCAATTGTATAGGGGGTAATTGCTGATTAATTTCTAATTAATGATAAATAAATATTTAATTTTAAGTGCAAGGGTAAGGGGTTATAGAGATTCGAATTCCATCTAAATTTTCTAAAGTTATACCTATATATGGCTGAACTTTAATATTAATTTTACAGTTTTTGGATATATTTTTTGTTTTAAATGTCTCAATTATTTAGTTTTGTTTATTAATCTATTTTTATATTCGCAATTGGTAAATTACTTCAAGAATAATGAGGAATAAGTTTAAAAAATGAGAAACTCCTTGTAGAAAAATCTCAAGAATTTAAACGATTTTAACAAACAATACAAGTGCATTCTTTATAGATACATATGATGAAGTAAACTAAAATATAAAATTATTATAATCATTGATAGGGAAAGCAGCAAAGCCTAGATTTTTTAATTCTATATATTTCAAATTGTTTGATTAAATCAAATATTAATAGTTTTAGTTTTAATTATAATTATTTCTTTAAAATATCGATTGTAAAACACAAATTTGTATATTGATACCTTCTTTTATAATTTATCCTTAAATACAAATTTCTTTTTAATTAATTCTTCTGGAGTTTTACATTTTAAAATTCTAAAAGTATTATAAACTGTAATATTTATTGTTTATAAATAAAATAAATAATATTATTATATCTATAGTTTACCATATTACTCTGCTTTATTACGAATAATTAAAAAGAAATTAACCAAAAATATTTATTTACTCCATTATTTAAATGAAAAACTTTTAGAAATCTTTTAATAGTTCCTTAATTTGCATTTTATTTTTTATTGATAACAATTTAAGAATTTTAATATATAAATTGTTTAAGTTATTCATAACTACATCTGATATTTCAATTAGTATTTCATAGACGAAAAGTATAATTAGTCTAGGCAGTATTGAGATTGGTAAGTATGATAAAGATTATATACAAGATAAAGAAATGATTTTACAGTTGGAGAGATAAGCAAATGGAAGACAAAGGATATAAATAATTAGAATTAATAAAAGAGAGAAAGTAAAATTAAGCAAAGGATTTCAAGAATATCTAATTTCCACATTACTTCACATTAGCAAACAGTAATAAATTTAAATTGGATATAAATCAACTAAGTATTTTACAAATCCTACAACTTAACGACTATATTAATGTTAAATTATTATTATGAATCAAAATTATAAATAATATTGAGATCATAAGCCGATAAATTTGATAAATCTCAATAATATCGTATTAAAATTCAATTTAATTTTACATTTGAAATGAATGTTTTGAGAAGTATTTTTCATCTTAAGCTTAAATTTATAGAATTTTGGTTTCTCTTAATATCATTGCAATTTAAACTGATTTACAAGGGAGCATAAGTCACATATACAATTAAAACTCTGTAATATGATCTCATTTATGAATAGTTTTGTAAACTAATTATCGTCATAAATGATAATTATTGATGATATCATTCTCAATTATATGTTTCTAAGAATCCAATACAGTACTTTTAGAAGAGTTTTCAATTCCATTCAATAACTTACACAACAACTAATCCATGTCTATTAGTCAGTGCAAACATTCTCTTGCACTGATATCTCAAAGCATTTATGTATAAGCCTTTATAAATTAATTGCTAATTTTTTTATATAAACTTCGACAAATAACACATGGATATACTCATAAATCTACTCTTCTTTTAGTCAGATTAACATTTATTTTACAATCTGTATAATTAAATTAATTAATTGATTAATTAAGAATTGATTGTATTTTTATTCTTTTTATGAAAATAGTATTCCGGTTTAAAATAAATAGATTATATTCTGAATTACAACTAAAATTATTTATTCTTTATTAAGAGTCTAGTTTGCGGAAAGATAATTCACTTCTCCATTTTCAGGTGAAAACAATATAAATTGCTCACTTATGATACAAAAAGCAATAGGAATGGATATATAATTTATCTAGTAATCATTGTTTAATGGCAAATTTAAAACTTGATATTATAAGAAGAAAAAATCGCATGGGATATATAGTTGTATATCAAGAAAAACTAATTTATAGAGTTAGAGTATAATATAAATATTGATTAATAGTTAAGTATAAGTTATATAAAAAAATTAATGAAATCACAACATTGTAGTATGAATTAAAATTGCTGTACAATATTTTATATAAAATATCAGAATATAAATATGAATCACTAAAAACTAATCAATAATTCTATGTATTGTCATTAGCTGAAAAACGAATATTCTATCTATAGTATTGGCAATTTTAGAATATAATTGAGTGATCAACACCTCGTTGTTATAATTTTTATTACGTTTAAACCTCTATTATTTTATATAATATAAAAATTAAAATATATTTTCATAGCTATTAAAAGAGATTATATTTTAAATTTAAATAAAATATTATTTTTAAAATAAGTAAAGATATTTAAATAAAAGTATAAATTATGACAAAATAATAAGGTTGCTAAAAGTTAATAATAATGAGATAATTATTTTAAAAGCTTTTCAATTCAGCTTCTTTTTATAGTAATGCAAAAGAAAATATATGTTTTTTTAAGAAAGATAATTATATTTATTATTATTCTTAATTAAGCAACAAAATGTTAATATCAGTTGTATTAATCTTCAGTAATAATATACCTATTTAATATGTATTATTAAATACTCTAAATGGGGGGCACTCATGTTTTAACCTACTCTGAAAATAAAGTTGGTATTCAAAGGCTAAATCTAATATTTTGAACTTAGTGAATGATTTGAAATTCCTTTGATCTGAACACCATCGGCTTCAGTGTATATACAGAAAGATGGAATGAAATACTCATATTGCCTAATAAATACTTCCTCAATTTCATAAATCAAAATCTCAAGTTTATAAAAGCATTTGTAGGATTTAGATTGACTCAATAGTAATGGGGCTGCTCCAAGTAATAAGTGCAATGAAAACACTTCTTTGAGTTGATTGGAGACTAGGAAAATAAATATTTTAGAAGCTAATGCTGTGTGTTTTATTAAAAGTGTAAGAGGTAGTCAAATTATTTTTTTAATTAAATCTTATAGTGAAAGTGGCAAAGACAAAAATTGAAGTAGTGAAGTAAGTATTTCATTCTTTGCTGCATAAGCATGAGGCAGCTTCCATTCCAACTGAGTAAAGTTTCAATCTTTGTGAATAGCGAAGTCATTAGTGAGCAATAGATGACTAGAATAAAAGAGGGCACGAATTGATGAGATGTGAGTGAGTCTTGATTGTGTAATATTGCTACTGTTGAAAACAAGTCATATTGATTAGGAAGAAGTCTGACCTGGAAAAGAAAATCTCATCATTTCAATAAGAAATCGCAAAGGAATCTCCTCTTCAACAATGATGAAGTTCAAATAACTATTTTAAAAAACTCCTTTAGCTTTAGTGGAAACGCAGAAAGCATTCTTGAATTCAATTTAATTCCTATCATCAAAATCGAGACATGTGCAAAATTATCTCAGAAAATGCGATAGGGTTGTTTGGAAAGTAAAGATGCCTCATTATCTTGGCTCCTGTGATACTTGTATGAGCAGGAAATTCTGTCTCTATGCGTCTTTTCACGAAGTTTAGAGAGGTGCCCGTGCCAGATCCCAATTGTCATATTTTTGAGTGATTTCTTTTGCAATACTGAATCTTAAGACTTTCCGAAAATTAATAACTGATTACCAAAGTAGTAAGATTGATGCTCTAAAGATTGTGATCTTTGATATAGCAGAGGTGGGGTAATCGATGCTTTTGACCAAGAGGTGACATTCAACAATTAAGCTACACATTGACATCTTACTGGTCAAAGAAGAGTTGCTATTAGCTGTAAAGATGTAGGATTCGTGCCTTTGTGAAAGAGGGAAATCAGCTGCTCAAACCATCTAGATTGGAGAAGATAAGTTAAAATATCAGCTTAATAGTATCCTAGGTAGTGCATTAGTCTAAAAAAGATGAGGTGCTTCCTTAAACTGTCGAAACACTGAACTGGCGATCTCGAACCTCTTGAATGAGAGCAACAATATTAATGACTAGTAGATGAAACTCCTTTAAAAAGATATGCTATTTTATTAAGATTCTCAAACAATTAAAGATGTAGGATTTAGGAATAAGTATACAATTTAAAATGACTAAATAAAACAGAAAATAAATTAATAAATACTTTTATACTTTGTAGAATAAATAATAATAATAATAATAATCATATTTTGTAAGCTTATTCAATTTTTTTAACAAACTTTTATAAATTTCATAAACAGAGATAGATCGAAAGATCAATCATAATACTCCATTTATAAAATCAGTAGAATTATGATTATAGAAAGAAAGTATGTGAAAATAGATCTAATGAAAAATAAATTCAAATCCAAGTTTTTTTTTGTTTAATTAAACCAACCAAAAGATTTAATCATTAATTTATAAAACTAAGAACGTTATTAATAAAGTTACTTTTATATTCATGATACAATTTTCAAAAATTCCTGTAATTTTATCTACTAATTATTCATGAAGAAGACATTCTTGTACTTCGTTTCCATATCAACAATGCCAGAGATGATGCTCAATAGGTCATGATGCTGTTGATCTTTTTTAGAAGCAGTAGAGTGAGAAAATGGTATATTTTTTTTAAGTATATGATATATTTATCTTTTAAAGTATAGATCATGAGATTAAATACATCCTATATCACGAAAAAGGATAATTTCTATGAAGTAACGAAGTAAGCCTTAAAAATGAATAGAGTACATTAATAGAAAGAATTGCAGGGCCATAATTTACAAAAACTAACGAAAGACAATTTTAAAATGTCATCATCAAAATATTTAACATACTACGAAGCTTTAGTAAAGCACATACCATAATATATAAATGTAAATATAAAAACTATTAAATTTTTAGCTTCTACTAATAATCAGTTTTTAGCATTAAGAAATGAGTGATTCAGCAAGAATTTAGTATTCTAGCAAGAGTAAGGAATTTCGAAAAGTTCTAGATATTCACAAAGAGAGACAAGCAAATAAAGATACTTTTTGCCGATAATTGGCCAATCCTGACTTTTTATTCTGAATTTTGAAAGTTGGACTAACAAAAATAATTAAAGTATTTGTATTTAATTATTAAAAACAATTTTGGTACTTCAAGTGACTACTTCTATTGCATAGAATTCAATACATTCTGGATGTTTAAAGAAAATGCGCAATATTCTACACATTTTGAGTCTTGTGGATGATTGGCACCACATGTCGAAGGATTCAGTAAAAACTATGATTATTAATTTTAATCCTATCTGATAAATTAAGTACTTTTAAGCTATGCTATATAAATTTATTCAAATTATATGAATATATTCAGAGTGTCAGGTTTTATTATCATTATGTTATATCTTCCTTAATTACTTATTAAATAGTGATACGGACAAAAAGATTATATGAAAAATGATCAATAGATAATATTTTTAAAATTAACAATAATCAAATATCAAACATTGAAGTTATGGATTCCAAGTTAAATATAACAAATTAAGAAATCCTATTTGAATTATTATATTCTAGAAGGAATTTAGAATTAAGATATATAGTAATTTATTAAAAAGTAACTGGTCAGCTTTTAATGATAATTATAGTTATAATAAATCTAATTATATTAATATATATCCAAAAGGTCTTACGATAAATACATAAAACTTTGATTCAAAAATTTTAATTTAACTTATATAATTTTAATAAATCTAAAATTTTAAATATACTTCTTTTTAAAGCAAATATAATATATATATATGTATATATAGACCCAATATTTTTTAAATTATCAAATTGTTTAATGCCAGTTATGTAAATTTCAAACTTAATAGACATCAAATGATAATTTTTAAATTTAAAAAATAGAATAGTTTACATTTGAGTTAAGAACTTATAGGTATATTCAAAAATTTGTCCGTAAGAACTTTTCAAAAAAATATAATAAAGACAACAACAACAAAAATAAATATTTACGACATAAAAGAACTAAATTTATTTGACAAATTGATAAATTACTTGATGTTAAATAATATTTATAGTAATAAATAAATTTAAAAATATTTTTACAAATTAAACAACCATTTGCATTGATTATTGGGGTATTCGTGTCAATCACTCACCACCAAGGTCAATTACTCACCGATGACGTCAATCGCTCAATCACTCACCAGTGTTTAAAAATGTTAAAATTGTTCATAGAACAAATATATTTGAAATTGAAGTTTCAAACATTGTTTGAGGGGTGCTATCCATTTAAGAATCACAATGGTGGATACCCCTGTTTAGATACCAAATCAAAATATTTAAGAGCAGGGATTAAGTGGATTGAGGCATTGTGAAGTTTAGTAGTCTTTACAATATGAAACATCACACAATTGTACCTTTTTGACTAACTCAAACTATGATTGAAGCATAAAATTAAAACATGTTTAATTAAGTTATACATTTCATTCCTTCTAAATATAGTCGGTGAGGGTAATTAATATAACCTCAACAAATTTGATAATATACATGACTATGGAGTAAAACGAAGATAACACAATATATGTCTCATCTAAATCAACAAAGCTACAAGATTTCATAATATAAAATAAGAAGCAGCTGAATAAAACAACCATATTGGGAAGAAGTGGAGGTTAATCAATCATCTTAGCACCCTTAACTAACATCAAGACAAAAATCAAAAATAACCATTGCAAATTTTTGCTTAACAACCTTATCATGTTTAAATCTTTTATTTTACTACCTAAAAATAAGTCATCTAACGATGTAAACTAAAATAGATCCAAATTTACAAACAGTTTTTTGGTACTCATTACAACTAAGAACCTGAAAAAGTTCGTAGTCTTCTTAAAATTTGGAAAATAAAAAAAGTTATTGTCTTAAAAAGGAAACTTATAGACTTTTATTTCCTCTTGGAAAACAAAAAGGAAATAATAAGGAGAAAGTTGGTGAGCAAATGGATTGTAAACTACATGATCTCTGCTCTTAAATATTTTGATTTGGTATCTAAACAGGGGTATCCACCATTGTGATTCTTAAATGGATAGCACCCCTCAAACAATGTTTGAAACTTCAATTTCAAATATATTTGTTCTATGAACAATTTTAACATTTTTAAACACTGGTGAGTGATTGAGCGATTGACGTCATCGGTGAGTAATTGACCTTGGTGGTGAGTGATTGACACCAATACCCGATTATTGTAAAGTAAAAGAATATATTAACATTTTGTCTTTCAATTCTGAAAGAATATAATTGAAGGTTAGGCGACCTCTAATCAAATAATGAATATAGATATATTTTTAGTTTTTAAAATGATGCAAATAGTCTAAATTTTTATGTCTTAAAAAGAAATATTTTATGCAAACTGTCTTAAGAATATTTAATAAAGCATTTAGCATAATTTTTAAATTATGTCTTATGTATTAAAGATTTTATATTATAAAATAATAACAAATAGTAAGTGGGAAAGATAAGGTAAATAGATAATAAATCTTAATGATTAAAATAAGAAATTAATATATAAAATAATATGCAAAATTTAAGGGAAATTTAAAACAAAAGGATTTCTTTAATTTTCTTTTTTCATGAAAAATTATATTATAAAATTAATATAAACTATTTCGTGAAAGCAGGTTTTAAAAAATGATTTCTCTTATTTTCTCATTTTCTGAAAAATTAAATTATTAAATAAAATTTAAATATTTTGTATAAATGACTTTTAAAAACAATTATTTCTCTAATTTTTGCATTTTCTTATAATAAAAATTACAATACTAATAAACTTATTAAACTTTAGACAAAATAATTATAATCTCATGAAACCATTTTAGATTTCGTACATTCACTTTGAGCTTGGTTTAGTGAAAATCACTTTTACCAGCTAATGTCATCTAGAAACATTTTTTAGATTTTTATTTCTTGGTAACCACAATTTCAAGCCTTCAATATTGATAAACTTATTTAATTTTAGACAAAATTATGACAAACTCATGTAACTATTTTCATATATCGAACATTCACCTTATGTTTGGTATTTAAATCCCCTTAACTCATGAGGTAGTTTCATTCAGTTTTTGATTGATAAAAGTAGACTATTAACGCATTCTTTATAAGGGTTTTAATAGGTTTTATATAGTGTGTTTAATATGAGCAATTTAAGTTAATATAAAAAGCGAGTTTTAACAATTTTTTTACACAAACATAAGCTAAGAGTCATGTGGTAGTTCTCTTAATTTTATCTTTCTAAGTTTCTGTTTGATTGTGTCTATCGTAATATAGTTTTCATTGCTTGATTTGATTTTTGTTGAGAATGCAAGCTCTGAGGGCTCCGTTTATTTTATTCTTATCGAGGTGTTGTTTGATTCTTTGTTTTGAATCTCTCTCACTCTTGCAGGTAAAGTAATCGTTTCTTGGCATATCGCTCTCTTTTATTATTACTGCTAGAGCTAAAATATCCCATACAAAATATCTCAATCCCTCCAATCTTAACCCTCTGGAAAATATCCTGGGGTTCCTAATGCATTTTCTAATGCTGAGGCTTCCAATTTTTAAGCTCAGTCAAAATCGATAATGTCTACTCTTAGTGGTTGAAAGTTGAGCATTATATTTTCTGGCTTCAAGTCTCCATGAACATAGCCAAGCTTGTGAAGCTCTTCAATTCTTTCAACTATCTGCTACACTATTTAAACAATTTATCTTTAGCATCTATTGTCTGATAAGAATTCTCTGTATGTCATTTCTAGCTAAAATACTATTCTAACACTCTTTAAACTTTGCCTTTTAAGAGCATAAAACTTATTTGCAAATTCCATTTGGAACTTGTCATCAGCAAGGAAGTAATTGAAAGGATAAATCTTGGGCATATTAAACATCGGTGATGACTCTCTTCTTTATTTTATCCTCAAGAGTGAGAAAGCTTTCTAGGCAAGAATCTAAGTCAATAATTTTTAATATGGAAATCATTATCGCTTAAATTTTTACCATGATTTTATTTTTATCAGATACAGGAAAGTTTTTGAAAGCTTTCTTCATTTTGACTTATTCTGTACCTCAACTCTAAGTGACTCCACTGTGTTTCTTGATCTGCTTTCTTACAGGAATCTATTACCTGTAGGTTCATGAATTAACACAAAACTTTGGTTGTTCTTTTTCTTTAAATGCACTTAAATGTCTCTTGTATGAGTATATGGGTTCTCACAGAACTCACAAGTATATACTTCCCATCCTTCTTTTGATGCTTGAGATATAGCCTTGGAAAATCATTATTACAACTCCCAAGCGTCTCCAACCTTTGAAATTCAAATATAAATTAATAAAGAAGTCATCAAATAGAAAGAGTAAATTGAGGAGGATGTTAAATAACCCTCCATAGAGCATTAAATTTTACCAGCCAAAGTTGACTTTTAATGCAAAGAATGCATTAAAAGTTTCCTCTACTCGTCAAATTTCATAGGTGAGCTCCTAATAAATGCAAGCGTCCCTGGTCTCAACATTTTCTGGTTGCTAAAATGATAACCTTTATTGACTTTACCTAAGTAATGCAGCTCTTCTCAAAAGGTTAGCGCTCATTTATGATTGCTGATATATTTTATTATAATAATGATAAAATATACCTAGATATACCATATTAGTTGAGTATAAGACACTCTGGTAAATCTTTGTTGAGAAGTAAGGAAATTAAATATCTCTGAAAGGCTGAAAGTTGACATATTTTATGAGAATATTTTACATTTTACTAAATCAAAATACTCCTAAGGAAGTTTTGTTTTTCTAGGAGGTCATCCAAATCAAGTTTCAACTTAATTTAGAGGACCTTTTAAAATAATTAAACATTTTTAGGAGCAATTTAATGGAGATAGTTTGATAAAAATGGAAATCAATAAGTGAAACTTGGAACAAGTTTTTCAATACGCTCTCCATTAGGTCCTCCCTATTTTGTAGTAAGACTTTAATAAACTTAAAATGGATATCTAAAATATTAAATTTCATTAACATTTCTAGAAAAAAGAGGCAAGTTGGAGTCAATAAATGATACAATGAAGAGAATTTAATCTCAAGATTTAATAGGAAAATTTCGAAGTAAAGAGGACATTTATAGATACTTGGTAGAATAAGGTAAGGTCTTAACTTATATTAATATTTTAATGATAGTCGGATTGTTCTTGCCAACTTAGGAATGAACTAAAATCTCATTTATAAAAGCCTTACTGAGTTAAGAGAAAAAAGCTTTTAAGTCTAATGAAATTAGGATGATTGATATTCCTAACAACCCAGAAATTTTAGTGACAAACCTATATGACGATGCTTTGAGTGATCCAGATAGATACTACCTTGCTTCAAATCTACAATTATCCAATAAGCTACAAGGAAGAAACTTCTTCATTGGTTTTCTTGGATTTCTGAAATCTAAGTACTTAAACGAACTAATTTAAGAAGCTCACAAGAAACAATACAGCATCTCTCCTGAAGAGAAAGAGAAGCAAGGTATTAAAATAAATGAAACGTGGCTCTAGGAACTTCAAAAGCATCCTTTCATTTCAAGTAAGCTTTGATTCTAACTTTATTGAAAAACCTGGCACAGCTATATATTTGATGAAAAAGCGCATCAAATTAAACAGAAAGATAATGTCTCAAGTAAAGCATGAATTGAGTAAGAGGCTCTTCAAAGATTTATAAAAGCCAGAAGAGATGAACATAGATGCAGGAGCTGGTACTAAGAGAAGAAACATAGGCCCAAGCAAGCCTTAAGAGGAAGAAAAGAAAGAGAAGCCAAATCCCTAACGGGCAAATTTAATATGTGAACTTATTCATTCGCTTAAATCTAAAACTTATTTATATATTCAAAATCTCCCTTCTCTTGCGCATACTTTATCTTTCTCATCGCTGACTCTTTTAGCAGCACTCTTAATAAAATCGACTGTATCTATCTTTAAATCATGCATCAGATGGTAGAGCAGCAATTTCTTATAATGACCTTTCAATAACCCCCAATATAATTCAATTCCATTGAACTAAGGGGTGTAAGGAACATTAAATAAAGTGTAATTTTTAATCTGTCATATTCTTTCCTTGAGTCTTTGGTTTTATGAACAGACAAGTTCTCAACGAATAGAATAATCTCTTAGTCAGCGTACTTATCTCTGAGTTATTGCAAGAACTTTATGTATTACTCAGTCTTTATTGAGCCAGGGTGGATAACTTAGGTCTCGAGGCCACTATCTTCACTTATTCCACCAAGAATAGCATGATTATAAACCTTAACCTTTTAATCATATACCTCTATGTTGCTATATCTTTTATACCAAGACCTTGATATAAAAGTATTGAATATAAATACAGCTTCATCAGCGTGTATGAATTTTATATTATGCTCTTAAGACCTCTGCATTTAATCGAATATATTATTTAAATTATCCTTATAAATTGGAGCATTAAAGTCAGTCATTCATTTTTATGCGATTGTCTGTCTTGTAAGATATTCCATTCTTTTTAAATATGTTAGCTATGGATTAAGCAGTAATGTGAAGCTCAGGAAATTGGCGATGAAACATCACAGCTTCAAGGCCAAAGAGATATGAGCCCAGTATTTAAGAGTCTTATCATTAATAAGATAATCGATATGATACTGCTAAAATTTTAAGGATCTCTTAGGCTTAGAATTAAGATGCTATCTCTTTAAATTCAATGCTAATAGACAATGAGACCTCACAGTTGCTGGAAATTTATGGAGAAGCCTTGCTATAGACGTATAATTCAGAACAGGCGTGAGTTATACACTATATTCATCACATTCATATCGCAACTTAAACAATAAATCTATATACTCACTGTCATAAACTGACCCAAACCTCGCATATACTCAATTAAATTACTAATATTTAAACATTAAACCCCTACATAAACCCTATAAAAACCTAATAAAATATGCGTTAATAGTCTAGTTTTATCAATAAAAAACTTAATCAAACTACTGAAGGGTTTTTGGGGTTTTTATTGTATAATATCAATTCAACCTGATAAGAACCTCTTATAACAATTCTAAAACTCTCAATTCTTGTTAGCTACAAATAATGTCAACAATATGAATAAACTTATTTAACTTCAGACAAAATAATGATAAATTCATGAAACCATTTTCATATATCGAACATTCACCTTAAGCTTGGTATATTTTAAAATTACTTCTACCTGACAGGTTTAAGGTAATTTCTAGGATGTGTTTAATATCTAAGGGTTATTCCTTGTCTCAGATTTTTATTTCAAATATCTATATTATTGTTAGTTGGAGTAATACCTTGACAATACTTAACAAGTGTATACTTGCGATTATTGTGTTTATGAATAATTGATTTCATTTTCATAAATATAATAATTTTATTTATTAATATTTTTATAATAATTTGTAACTTTTCTTCACTAGACAAAACTCTTATTGAACTTTCAAACTCTTATTTAAACCTTTCTTATACCCTAAATTTATGAATAAAGTTAAATTAAATTATCTTGATTGTATTATTTATAGAATTATTTGAAATACTTAAATTATTTTTTTTAATATATACATAAATGTCATAAGCTTTAATTGGTTTATTGTCTCGATTAAGTGATCTTCTTCCTCATCTTCATAAACATAATATATTTTTACAGTAATTTAAATATTCGCAACAGAGTTAAATATGCCTTAGCTAAAAACTCTGCCACTTTTTTCTCCATCATTATTGCTAAAATACATAATATTAGGAAATTAGAGACATAAATCAAATCTATGCTTATTTATATTTATCTTAACTGCCACTTAATAGATATAGTAAAAATACGGGTTGAATTATCACACATTTAATTACAAATTTAATATTAAAATAATTATGACCAAATTGTACATTGTACATTGTACTGTTTTAGGAATTAGTTTTTTTTAAATATATGGATTGTACAGTATTGAATGAAAAGTGATTTAATTTTAATTTATTAGGTAATTATTTATGTATACTAAAGTAATAATGGAAGTTCAATTTCACGAGCACTGTTCATTGCTTCACATGATTTCGGTTTGTACATTTTGATCCACTTCGGTCTCGTCTACGATTGTTGGCTCCTCTATTATCAACTCTATGTCCCCATCTTCTAACAGTCGCTGCTTCATATACACTGCCAGCTCGATCTCGTTGAACGGAAACCTCTCATCTTGCCTCTACATCTAACTCGTGAATTCTGCCATAAGCATCCTAGTTTCAAAGGACTTTTTATCCAATTCACTCATAGCTTCGAATGGTAGCTGATTTGAAATTGCTATTACCTGGCAGTTCTTAAATCTGACCACAGGGTCTTTGTATTTAAGGTTCACAGGAGATCCCTCAAGAGCCCATATATCATTAGAATGACTTCCCACTCTTTTTAACATTCATTTTGTTTTTTAATTATATGAATATTAATATTAAATCACTTTTCATTCAATACTGTACAATCCATATATTTTTAAAAAAAACTAATTCCTAAAACAGTACAATGTACAATGTACAATTTGGTCATAATTTATTAAATTAAAAATTGTAATTAAATGTGTGATAATTCACCGTATTTTAACTATATCTATTAAGTGGCAGTTAAGATAAATATAAATAAGCATAGATTTGATTTATTTCTCTAATTTCCTAATATTATGTATTTTAGCAATAATTTACTGAAGATACTGTTAGCTATAGATACTCTACCATGTTTAGCTAAAATTTTAGAAATTAAAGATCTTTATCAATCAGATTTAACAATGTCTTAAATAATATATAACAGTTTAAAATAAATTCATAATTCTCTGATAACAAATTCTTTATTTAAAAACCTTTTTGTAAATAGTTTGTTCTCTGATCTTTCAAACTAAAAAATTATTAATTTTTTTAATTTAATATATAAAAGATCTCTTATTTATAAAGTCTTGGCTAAACATAGTAGAGTCTCTAAAGATAATAGCATCTTAAGCCAGACAATGTTGAGAAGAGAAGTGGCTGAGGTTAATGCTACAGCATATTTAATTATGGTATTTTAAATGTATAGAAGCTCTAGAGCTCAGCGCGAAAATTTAAATAACTGTAAAAAATATTATACTGATGAAGATGAGGAAGAAGATCAATGAATTTAAGACTTTAAACTCTAGTTAAGTTAAAAATGACTGCGATTTAAGTTTTCCTTTACTTTGAAATATAGTTCAAAGGCAAAATAATATCTATTAAAAAAACGACTGGGAGTGTTATAGGCACTCTAATGATTTTAGTGATCTAATAGTAAACTCCTCATAAAACTAAAATTTTTCCCCCAATCATTCACTTCCTAACAAATCACTCCAGTACCAACATCAAGTGACAAACAAGTTTCTTAACTTGAAAGAAAATAGCGAAGTCATTAAAAACGAAAGAGGTATAAGAATTAAGGGTAATTCATATTTACAAATTAAGGTTGACCCTGTTTAATATATTCTCTAGAGTTATAAAATTATTAAATATCGTCTATTTAACATATAGTTATATGTTCTCAAACACAGTGACCATTACTATATATACTTCTGTAGACTATTTATGCAATAATGTATAAAAGCCATTAAAAATTAAGGATAACAAATAATAGTCATTATACTCAATAAAATATAAATTCTCTGTATACAAAACTCAGAGTGCCTAAATCAACTGTCATGAGAAAATTTCAACTATATAAAAACTATGATTTATAATAAGAAATTAATTAATTCAATCAAATACTTAATATATTAAAAAGTATTTGTATAGATCAGACGCAGGTGGAGTTAAAGCACTCACTTAAAATGTAAGATAAGTAAAGTATATCTTTAATTTTATTTTTTAGTGGTCCTACCTGGTAAGACCACATTTGTCACAAGACAGGTGCTGGGTAAGACGATAGGGAGGAAAGACTAAGGACTTGAAATTTATAATGACTAAGATGATGATGACGATGAAGAAGAAGACATGATGTTTTAAGAGTGATTTCCAATTTTGATTAGACTTATAAGTATTAGTATTAAAGTTAATTAAATAATTAATAAATTAAAGTTTTCGTATTGTAAATTATAATTGAAACCTTAAAAAAAGGAGAAAATAGAATACTAAAAATGTCAACCTAAATTACCGCGTTTTTTTAATTCTGACAGAACTGCTCCTGCTTCTAAATCTAGAGACTACTTACCATGCCAATCGTAATAAGATGAATGGGGAAATTACCTAAAATCCGTTAACAGCGTTATTTTTCAACTAATATAAATTAGAATAAATTTTCCCTCTTTAGAAGTGTTTTCATTGAAAAAAAGTTTAGGGGTCCTTTATAGAAGTCTAAAATATATTGCATTATCTATTCATTAACATATTATATAAAATTGATCAGATATCTTATAGTTTTTATTACTCAACATGATGTATATACTCTGAGTAAACATTTACAGAGTCATACTAATAATAATTGAGAATTATTTGAAATTAACATTCAGAGATCTTCGAACAATTAATAGAAAGGACACAGAATGAAATTCCTTAAAAACACTTCTAGATTTTAAGGTGATGAATCAGGACACATAGTACGTGACTATAGACATAGGAATCATTGGTTTCAAAACCATTTAAAATTTTAAGTGTCGCCCTAGACCAGTACTTCTACATACTTTACTCTATTGTGATGACGATGCACTTCGAGAAATCTGTTTGAAATTAGTCTAACTCTAGAAAGAAATAGAACATTATTCTTTATTAGCTTTGTAACTTGGTTTTATCCACAAATTTTGGTTTATAAAGCTAATTATGGCGCCATAGGAATCTCTTAAGATTTAGAGCTAATTCTATCTGGATTTCTATCATTCTGATTTTATGTTTTGTGGATCTGGGAAGTAGTCTGCTTTGTACTGGAAGATGTAAAATTTATATTCGGCATGGAAGTCAATGAATCATCAATAATCTCATTCCACTATTCCATCAATATAAAAAATGCAGTAAATTTCTTTCTCTTAATTTTGATTGATGAAAATAATTAAAGTTAATAACTCTATTTGCTACACTTATATCATGAATCTAGGAAGCAACATAAAATTAAATACAGTAAAAACTTGGAAAAGATGAGATAAAGAAGGCCTCACAAAATTAAATGACATCCATATTATTTATTTATTATTTACTATAGGACCAGTCCCATTTATTATTTACATGTAAATTGATAAAACAAAAACATCAAAGTGAAATGCATATTTATATACATAAATTACATATTTACAATTATACTTATTGATAAAAAATTTTCATTACTTATATACTTTAATTCATGTCACATATCATCTTAATTTACTTATCAGAAATAAGAGAATAAAGATGATAAAACATGTTTATTTTTGAATTGATTGATAGAATTACTTGACTTTAATATATATATGCAGACAATAGGAACAATGATAAATGCTAAGGTTAAACATATTAAGATCCCAATAAATTTTAAAGCTTCTTAAAAAGCTTTATATTCATACATAATATATGTATTATTTATTTTAGGTTTAGGTGGATTTTCTATTTATAATTTTGTTGAGAATAACTCACAAGAATTAAAGAAATAGAGTGTTGAAAAAAGAACTTAAGTAACGATAAAAACTGCAATAATCTTTAAAATATCAATATTAAATATGTGAGGTTGCAGATGGGGAAAATTAATTTATTGCAATATTCTTGAGCATTATTCTTTATGTTTTAATAAAACGGAAATATATGATGAATATTAGGCAAATGTAATTAAAGATGTTTTGATTATGAATTCACTCTATTATATATCAGAGCAATTATTTAAAAATCATATGAGTAAAATTTCAAAGGAAATGTTTTTAATAAAAGTTACAAGTTTACAAATGAAACTGAATATTGTTAGCAACCTATTAATTACATTTTAATATTGTGAAATTAACAATGTAATTATTTTTTTCAGTTAAATTATTATTAAATAATAATCATTAAAATAACCAATAACTATTAATTAAAGGAGTAGGCTGTTAATTCACTGAGATTAATAAACTTTGGTTCTTTTGATTTCAGCATCAAACTTCCCTTAGTTTTCACAAGCAGTACAAATTTAACTTTGCCAATTGCTACTAAAGGGGAATGAAATTACTTAATCAAGGGATTAAAATGCATTGTATTCAAGCTGTGTTTTCATACTTAGCCTCATAAAAATATTAGAAGATGCCTCATAACTATAAAAATATAGTTTATGAATGACCTCTATGGACTATAAAAGACGAACACATACTTTATCAAATAGGGCATTTGTTGTAATTGAGTCTAAGTTCACCTGCAAGTCTAAGCCGCAAATGTCAAGCACATAAATAAATTGTTGAGATAATCGTCATGGCTATGAATTCTATTTTTGTATTTTTGAAAAATATTAGTAAATTGGTGTATTATATTGATAATAAATTATAATAAGATAAAGTCATAAGATCGTGAGGTTGGAGGCAATAAAATAATTTAAGTAATGAAAAATATATAAGAAATATTTTACAGCATGAGAGTTGATCTGAGTAGACTAAAACCTCAAGAGATACTTAAAAAGATAGGATCATAAAGGTAGGTAAAGCCAGGTGGAGTAAAATATGAATAAGAATAAAAAGATAATAAAGTGGTGTAGGGATTCTATTTCTATAATTGACTATACTTTTATAAAACCCCATTAAGTGAATTGAAAAAGATGACAAAAAGGTGACAAAAGGTAACATTGAATCTTTAATAATCAATAATTAGCACAATTAATGATAGATGTTCATTATAATTATAGTAAGTTCCCAATTAAACTCTAACAATTAATAATGAAAATAGACACTCTCAATCCAACCGAAACTAATCAACCCTGCTATGTCAATGAACGATAGTGAATCAGAGCATTAAGCCTCACAGCTCTAGATGGTGACCTCCCTTAGACAGTGATCTGATCCAGGATGATAAGAAGTACACGACCAGTACTAATGGCTTCCAGTGGTGACAACAGTGGGCAAGGACTACCAGCGGGGAGCCCACGAGGCAGGAAAGCAGGGGAAGAGGAGAGTGGAGCCCATTGCCGAAAGTACCATCTATAACCACACCGTTACATGCGTCAACATCACATGGCTGCCATAAAACACCAGTGGCTTTGTATAGTCCAACAATCATTTGGCCGTCTCTTGCGATACCGACAATACTTGTGACTCTTTGAACAGTTGGTAGGATGGTGAAAGCATTTGTCAAGTAGTCTTTGGTGCATTGTGAGTTAGAAGAGCAATATGTGGCAACTGCGTTCGATTTGAGACTGCTTGTGTAAACGCAATGACTGAAAGAGTAGTAGTTATAGAGAGGCTTATATATACTGCCCTCTGAGACGGGTTTCATGCTAACGTTTACTTACAGTAAGATACTCACTCATATACTGGTACTCTGGTGATTAAGGCAGCGCACGAATAGTTTAGAGATGTGTAAAAGAAACGAAGCCAGCATAGGCACTCTGCAATAGAGGGGGTCGCAGGAATCCTTAGTTTGACATCTACCACTACAGGTATCAAGACTGATCTCTTTCCTCTAGACAACACGGGAAATCGTATAGGGCATGCAGCCGCACACAGGAGGAAAGAGCACTGGCCACTACAGGAAAGGCGCAGCTGACTTGAGAGATTCGCACGAAATACACTCGCTAAAATGGTCAGCATCACAAATACATCCAGGAAATGTGCGAAAGATGCTCGATTACTGCCAGAGGGTGGTCCTCCAAATATTGTTGTTCACTTATCTCGGCCACTGGGATGGATGTCTTGGTCGGAGACTCCATCTCCCTCCGTCTTTGCATGATGAATCGCGTGGTGCCACTGGCCACCCACCATTCAAGGTTCGCCCCTTACTTCGTCGGCAAAACTGAAAGTCCATAAATGCCTCATTTCCCAATGTAAGTATTTTGACCCTTTTCTGAGGAAGCCCATTAAACCACTGCTGTAGCCTAGAGAGCAGATAGAGGCCGCGAAACTGATGCTGAGGCTGTACTACACCTTCCCGTTGAGAGAGCAGCGGAGTCCCTATTAGCTTCATCTTTAAGAATCCCCTTTTAAGCAGCCACCCATCTGTCAACATTCTGACAAAAGTGTCAACATTCTGACATCGAAATGCTGAAGTGTAGAATGTGGTACGTGTTGAAGAGCCACGATCAAGAGCGAAGGCCTCATACTGAAAAACCATGCAAACAAGAAGGAATGAAAGCTTGGCCATGAATCGCATGAGGGCTTGCAGTCTAAGCAGGGTAGCTCTTTCCATTAGTAGGAATAACATGACATCTCATTTGCCAATACTCTAAATGCCTCCACTCTTAGGCATCCTGCTATCCTCATAGAATTCGCATGCTAAATTGCCTAATATAGTAATTAAGCTTTTGTATAAATAGATTATCTCTCCTATATGTATTTAGCTAATGGGTTTTGTCTTTGCATTTGATTTTCTTTTTCACTAATTTCAACATACTTTTATTTTATGCATCTCCAAATAAAATTTAACATTCTCACAAATTTTTAATAATTCCATTCAAACCTCCGTAACAATAGACAAAAGAAGATTGGACTAGAAGAATTTAAGTGGATCTATATTTCAAGTATACCAACAAAGACCACTAAATATGATTGATGATAAAACTTTGGACAGTCCTATACAGTATTTAGATTATCGGTCATATCTAATAGTTCAAGGAATCTATTAGAAAAAATCCTACAAATACAAAAAAATAATAATTTCATGCAAAAGCAGCTTGCGACCCTCATATTATTGAGATGTAAGTTGCTGTCCCTCCCTACTAAAGATACACATTTATTATATTTAAATTTATCGGAGGCAAAGGTGCAACTTCATTTAATTCATGAAAATAACAACTGAGATTTACATATAAAGCCAGAAGTTACAAAAAGAATTTTGAGTATTGCTCATTTTGTTTAAACTATTTCATGCAGCTAATTGTACAAATAAGGAGGAGATAACAGTTTAAGTCGAACCTGTTTTAAGGAATGCAGATTTAATGTGGAAGGCCAACTTTATGGCATATTAGGTTCCAAATCTCAAGTTTCTCAAATTCCTCAAATCTAATGGAAGACCATATAAAGAAATTATAAGTCTTGTCTATCTTTTGAGAACTTGGTATTTCCAGATGTCGATGTTTTAAACATCAACCAAGTAACTTAAAAATGTATTTTTTATTATATAACAAGATGAATATTTTTCTGTGAAGTTCAAAAACAATTGAGGAGATTATATCAACCCAATCGAATGAATCTACTTTTAGATCTTTAGGGCTGTATTTTATGTCAATATTGTTTGAAAATTTACTTACTAATTTATGTAATATTAAACGTTTAATTATATAAATTAAAGATTTTGCATATTTAAATATACTTTTACTAATTAAATAAATAATTTTCTTATTCTTCTACTTCATTTATTAATTGTCTCAAATATGCTATTCTAGTATTAATTTTATCTTTCAATTTAAAATTTCTAAGTTTACACAAATTGAAGTCATATTCAATATCTGAGAGCGAGCTAGAAAAATCAAGTAATAATCTCACCTACAAGTATGGCTTGAAATCATTATAATTTGATATTTCTATATGCTTATTCATAATATCTTTATTATTTTAATAATTTTTAATCTCAGCATTTTACTATATAATATATAAAATATAAAATAATTTTTATATTTTTGTATTGAAAAAAAAGTCTAATATTTTTATTATTAATATATTATTATCATAGTCGATTTAATTAGAATTACCTACTTGACCACTATAATCAGTGTTGATTACATATTCTTCCATTTTGTTTTTACTAATCTCACAATTATTTTTATAGAGACTTATTCATAAATTAAAGTTGATCTTGAATTCTTAATTTAGTTTATTATTTTGTCTGATTAACTGAAGCTCCTTCTCCTGAGTAAGTTTAATCAAATCTCATGAATGCGGACAAGAGTGATTCATTGAGTAAGTTTAAGGCATTTTAGCGCAGATTAGTATGGAGAAGGATTTGATTGAGGAGAAGCTACAAGCTACAAAATGGGTAGCTGCTTTCATCCAGAGGAGTAAACTCAGGATTATCCATGAAACAGGCTGATTACTCAGAAAAGTCTGGAGAGCTCTTAATATGTTGGAGTGAAGAGTGGCTAGGCGAACTTGAGTTAGTTCATTGTGCGTTCATCATTCAAGTAGTTTATTAATTTTAAACTAAAAACAAACTAGTTTAATATATAATATAAATAAGAATTCATAGATTAGTGGGAGAGAGTAGAAGAATTGGAATCTACTGATATATAGCTATATATAAATAACTATAAATGTAAACAAAATAACTTATTAAGAAACTGCTCTATATTAAGGTAATCAATAACAATAACAATAATATATATAACATATGAGGTAATTGATAGGATATTATAATAATTAATTTTTCAATAAGACGCTCTAATATTCATTTGATCTAGTATTTTTCAATTAGAGTGCATTAATTTATCTGTTTAATGAATTGTGTATTTTCTATTTGTTGATTTTAAATATATAAGTTATTTATTTATATATTAAATTTAAATAACTTTTTAAAATTGGAGTGTCACCACTAACACGTATTTCCTATATAATATTAGTATTTTGAGCACTTTACTAACATATAGATTGACTATTGCTTGTTTTGATTCTCCATTTAGCAAAATTTACTCTGCTATTTAAGCATTTGCTTCTGTTGCTTTTATTCATATGTTTTACAAATCATCCATAATATAATAATTCTTATTCTTTAATTTAACAAAATAAAGAATAAATAGACTCATTTTATATCGCATGATCCAGTAGATAGATTTTTATTTAATTTAGCTAAGATTTTGAGCTGTTCCTTGAAACTAAAGCTCCAGCATAAATGCATCTAGTGATGCACCTAAACTTAATTGTATTTCGATAAAACGCCTTGTTTAGTAGTACTTACCTTGAAATTGTTCTCAAATGCGTATCTGAAAGAGATTAATAGGACATAGAGTTTATTTGGTCTGAGTAATAGAAATAACTCAAATTATTACTTCATTCTATGCCTTTATAGGTAATTAAAATAATTGATAATATAGAATAAATAGATTATCAATCAAAGATCAACGACAATGAAGCTGAGGTTGGTTTGTATGTTACTACAAAACCTTCCGAGAATGCTCATCTTTTTCATAGCATTAATCGATAAACCGAAGTCACCAGAATTATAAAATTACTTTCAATTTTCAATGAAGTCAATAAACTTCCAAAATCACAAATATTTTTAATAAATTCTAATGACATAAAAACACTAAAATAAAAATATAATTATATCAAATTAATAAAATTAAATAGAATAATTGGAGAGCATTATCCTTCATTTATAGAGGAAGTTATCTATGCTTCACAAGAGTGTTGATGATAATACTTATGATATTGAAGAGTAAGTTGGTAAAGCTGTTGCCAATCTCTTCCATCCATACTGTTTTAAAGGTTAATTTAATTTCTCATAAAATCCATTTCAAAAATGTCAATGTTTATTATAATCTCAAAAATAATTGCTTTGCATTTGCATTATATATATCTATTCAAACCAATATCTAAAAAATTGGTTGGCATTAAATTCTAAAAGCTCTTAAAATAATTACATAAAATTTATTCAATAATTAAAATCTCTCAAATTATTCTGAAATTTTAAATTCCATTTAAATTTCTCATCCTTCTTTGAGATAAAAAAAGTAGTTTAATCAAACTAGATAGATACTATAGATTTATCACTTGGCTTGATAAAACTTAAAAATATGCTGTTTTTTAATAATTAATCATAAAATAAGAAAATATATTTTTATTGTAGCTTTAAAAACATCTCGATTTTGGTCAATACTGGCAAAACAATTACTTTTGCAGGATAAGATATTACATTTATTGATATTTTTCCTTAATTATAATTTTGAATCCTAATTTCCCAATCTATTTTCAGGTTTTTATCAATTAATATATATATATTTTAATGTTTAACCAGTTTTCTTAGAATATCTGGAACACAAGTTCTCCTACTATCTCCAAAGCTATTTGGCTAAATATCTGTAATACAAGGACTTTGCAGTTTTCTAAGCTGCACAATATGTTATTTTTATCATTATCTTAACTAATTTTCCAACCTTTTATGTGAATCTTGCGATATCACCCACTGGTTCAGTATTTCTTCAAGGTGCTTCTGAATTAATGGCAAGCTCCCTTTCTGTTTTCTTGTGTCAAATATATCTCGCAAATGGATTACTTATCGATCTTTAAGATTACCCTCACTGTTATATAAGTTTGAAGCATATTAATGCGTGAAATTACATATAGTTTCTCTTATTTGCGCTGTTCTCATAAACTAATAGCTAGCTAATAAACAAAGATATCATATTTTAATATATTTTTGAAGAAGAATATTCAGACAGTGATAAGTGTAAAAATTACCAAGAGGTTTGAATAAAATTATTATTAAAAATCAGTTTTTTATTAATTATTAAGAAACAGTCAAAAGCAGGAACAAATGAAGCAATATAGAAATGCATAAACATTACTGCATTAAACTTTAATTTAAACTTTTTTTATAAATTTATAGATATTTTGTTATGTTAATTTATAATCATAAACTATCATTAATGCATATCTTTTCCCGTTTAAGTGAATTAATTAAATTAAACATATTTTAAGTTGAATTCTTTTATAATTGGTTTGTTTTTAAATCTATAATTAATAAAATAATATCAAAAGCAACTTTTATTAATGATAATTACTTAAAAAATGGACAATTTAAATATTTAGTAGATTGTTAAATTTACTTTTATAATACAGAAATCAGAATAATATTAATTTTTAATGTCCTCAATAAATTGCAATGAAGTCTTTAATTGTCCAACATGTAAGAAGTCTTTCAATAACAGTAAAAAATAAAAACTTAAGAATTTTAATAATCATTATTCAAATGAAACTTTGAAAGAATATCCTACTTGCAGAAAATTGAAACTGCATGAACTGGTAGAATTCATATAAGATTATAAGCATCAAATTTAGATAGTTAATTATATAGGTTGAAATTATTATTTTAGTGATATAACAATATCGCCTGATTAATTAGTAAGCTCAAAACTAAATTTAACATATTCACTGTTTAATACTAAAAACCAACCATCAATCTTAGTCGTTACTTAGACGTAACTGAAGTGAGTTGACGTGGCTAATCGTAAACTAAAAAGCTCCGAAAAACTACCTCGCCCCAATTCCACTTTACTCTGTTACCGAGATGAATACGAGATAAGAGCTTAGCGAACTAGGAGTATCCCCCGAAGAGCTTGCAGAGATCTGTTTCCTGTAAAAAACTAAAGGAAGGATTGGTGAAAACTTTTAAAAGGTTCCACCGCTGCTGAGAAAGTAATATCTGTCCTTTCGTTGTGGTAGCCTTCATAACTCCACCTGGTGTGGGAGGAAAATCATTATCGTTGGCTATTATGGTTCTCATCGTCTCACTTTGAAGGGTAAGCACCACCTTCATCCTTCTCCCTATTACCTAGGAAACTGAACTCAGGCCAGGTAGCTCATCTATGCAGAGAAATCCCAGTGTGCAGCCCACTCGAGGAGTGTAGAAACTGACAGATTGAACCCACCGACTGGCTCCTAATGCGGTAAACTCAGCAACCCCCTGCCTAACTTTAGCAGGCCATAGTGTAGTAGAAAGCTCTATTAGAAAGTCCTGAGTGAGATTGGTACCTCACCCAGCAATTAACTTTCTAATTTAATAATTACAATAAAGGCTAAAAGGCATTATATTTATTTTAGAATGAAATATTCAGCTTATTCATAAGTGAAAGTCCTAAAATAATGCAAAAATATAATGGCTATGAAATGTAGCAACATATCTTGCAATTTAGGATAAGATGATAAGATACGACTTTTGATAATTAAAAATTATGAAAACTAAAAAAATATCTACTATTTGCAAATCTTCTATTTCAAAGTACTAAACTCAATCTTTTCAGAAATATTTAAACTTAAATGGGGTTTAAATTTATAAAATTATTTGAGCGTAGTAATAAAGATTAACAAGATAAAAATACTCAATATGATTTGTAATTACACTGTTTATTATTAAATTGTGCCACAAGTCAATTGGCATACAGTATCTATATAACATTAAACATTCGAAAAATTTTGCAACTAGTAGGCTTGATTATTTTAATAATAATTCTTTAAAACTTGAATATTATTCAATTAATACTTGTCCTTTCTATTCACATTTTAGGATTAAACAATATAATTTTAAGTGTTATAATTTATTCATTGGGGTTTAGTTTATTATGGCGCTTGATCACAAAATATGTTAAATTCAAGAAAGTATGAATCAGAATAAGATGAATCTATTTTAAATAGTAGATTCCCTTTTGCAAATTAAATTTCTTATTAATTTTTTTTGTAAAAGTATTTTTTAATTTTTCAACCTAGTTTTTGTTGAAGTTGTGCATTATTGCCTTTAAAATTGCTTATCTTTCATATCCAATTATTATTTTAATTTGTTTAAATTTTGTTTTATAGGCTATAAACGAATCCATTAATTAATTGTTTATTGGATGGTAGGACAATGCTCTTATTTATTGTAAGTTATCTTCTAGCCAGCAATTCTGACATTTGTGTGGCGTTTTTCACTAAATATTATAAATAAAGATTTAAGAATTTTAGGCATTAGCTATCCACAGGTCTCAATAGTATGACAAATGCCAAACGCTTTAAACTAAAGTAAATATATATATTCTTTCCTGATGAAACTTCATTATAATACAAATAGGCAAAATTTGAATTAATTGAAGATATAATAGATTTTTACTAACTTAAAAATGTTTTTTATTGTATTTGTCAACTTTTTAATGAATAACATGAATAGGCTTCATCAATTTTGCTTAATATATCGCTTTTGCATATTTTTATTTTACAGTTTTCACTAGTAGCAAAATTAAACATTGCTATTCAAGTTATTCTCATTGACTCAATTATTTATATCATTTTATGAAAGAATACCTATTATTATAAGTTTCATTCTCTAATTAATGCTATTTTGATAGCGAATCAAAGTTATGATAATTAATTAGGATTGAAAAATATTTAATTAAATGTGTTTTGGCACATAGTTTATTTTTATATATTATCTAATAATTACTTATAATTTATGTTGAATATTTTAAATATCCTTTATTTTCTAAGAAGATATGCTATATTTATATGTTTAATTTTATGAATTAAATGCAATAAAATCCTTATTAAAACTGGATAATAAGATTTAATTTATAATGCCTCAAAGTATTTTTACCAATCTAAAATAAAATGTCCAATTAAATTTAATCCAAATTATCATCACAATATTTGAATTTATTTACTTCTATGTTACAGGTAATCATTTTGATCTTATATTAATTAAATTATAGGTTCTTTTTTGAAATTTAATTTACCATTAATATATTATTCTTTAATTTAGCTTCAATAGTTTCGAGTTTATTCACATTTGAGTTGACCTTATTACGATCAAAAGGAAGATACATGGCCTGATAATTATTGATATTTAAATTACTTTTAGATATTTCCTTCGGCTTTGTTATTTACTTCTAGCTTATAGAACTGAGTCAGTCATATAGAGCTGATGTGAAAGATTTTCCTCTCTTCTCAGTCGCTTATTTGTATTCTCCTGATTCGCCTTATCTGATTATGTATTCAAGTGTATCATGCATTTCTTAAGGTTTCTGTGAATCTTCAAAGAAACTTTTCTATAGTTGAAAATGGCAGCATTAATAAGGTTGAATTTTTTTAGCGTAAGATAAATTATAGATTAATCAAAAATTTTGAATATATAAATTTGAACAAAAGACTTAAAATATCAAAAAAGTGAAAAAGCATAGATTTGACAATGAAAGTAGATGCAAATAGTTCATAAAGTATTTATTGAAACTTTACAAGATATTCTGACTGTGTAAATTCAGCGCATATGCGCTGATTTTTATTTAGCGCATACTGCGCTAAATTAAATCGAGGCACGGCAGACTTTTTTTAGGTCAAGTAGCCGTTCTTAAATGAAAATCTCCCTTTGGGACTATAGTGTTTTAATAGTTAAATTCTTAATTAATAATAATATTTTTAGTAATTATTAAATTTACGAATTTATTAAATTTAATAGTTATCACTAATGTGATTTCTTTAATGAGAAATTTGATTAAAGTTAAAATATTTAATTTTTAATTAAAAATTAAAACTATATTACTAAAAATATTATAATTAATTAAGAATTTAACTATTAAAACACTATAGTCCCAAAGGGACATTTTCATTTAAGAACGGCTACTTGACCTAAAAAAAGTCTGCCGTGCCTCGATTTAATTCAGCGCAGTATGCGCTAAATAAAATTCAGCGCATATGCGCTGAATTTACACAGTCAGAATATCTTGTAAAGTTTCAATAAATACTTTATGAACTATTTGCATCTACTTTCATTGTCAAATCTATGCTTTTTCACTTTTTTGATATTTTAAGTCTTTTGTTCAAATTTATATATTCAAAATTTTTGATTAATCTATAATTTATCTTACGCTAAAAAAATTCAACCTTACCAGAATTCATTTAATCAATCTGCTGTGAAGAGTGGCAGCTAACAAACGCACTCAAATCACTTTGATTAAATGAACACAATCAGTTTTGCAAAGCATTTAGATATTAGTGAGCATAAATAAACATTTAAAAATGAATAGACTAAAAGGATATGGTATCTTAATATCTAATGAATGAACGAGAGGGAATTTAATAAATTAATGAGTTAGAATTATACAATTATAATTAATAATAAATTTATATGATATATTTAATTTATAGTAATCACCCCCCCATTGATAAAATAAAATATACAAATTATTATAAGTTGTGGATAGTCTTTTACAATTGCTTAAAGCATTTATATTCGACATCAACCTAATGAATCAACAGACTGACTACATACAGGAGCTATCATTTGAATGATAAAAGAGTAATAAAAGGACTCTGTGTTAATTACATATAGGTATACACAAATAATAATAATTGCACTATAAATTATTTAATAAAATTTAAGAAATATGTTGAAATAATAATTTACCTAAATAATTAATAACTAACTGACTATGTTGAAATAATTAAAAATATTATTATAAATATTAATGTGTTTATTTATTAATTAATTGAAGTGGTTCATCACTTAAATGATCTGATTTTATTAGTATTATTTACCAAATGTACTAGCATTCTTTTGTAATAATTAAAAAAGGAAAGCACCAATTAACATAAATCATTTAATTTCCAACAAAGAAAACTACATGATAAAACAAAGCAAAATGATTTGATATTCTTAAATAATTTTAGTTTAGATCCTGCCACTGTTAATATAATTTGCATGATAAATTAGTATAAAATCTTATCTAATTCTGGTTTTATAGTTAATGTTTTTAAGAAAAAAGCGGCTTTAATGAAGAGTAGTTAGTTAGAATGTTATAAATAAGATTTTTTACACTTCATTAGTGGTTGATACACAAATGAAGCTGAAGGTTATAAAAATATATTTGCAGTATAGAAGCAAGAAATTCAACCTTAAATTGATAAAAATGCTAATAATTTATATAATACAAGACTCTTAAACTTGAGGCATTTGAATTATGTGATTTTTACGAGGTAAAGCGATTATAGTCTTTTAAGAGTAAATATGTAAACAAATGCAAAATTTATCTTGAAAAAAAAGCATGAATATGGAGTATTGTACTGTCTTAATTCCATCTTCTTCTTCGTAATCTTAGTAATTTTTCTTACTGTCATTGAAACTTCGAAAAATATTCGCTTTCAGCCTCTGATCTTCTTAGAGTCAATAATATCACAACTAAAGATGCTGTTGCTGGAACCGCGTCCACTTCTGTTCAGAATATTGTCAAGCTGGAGATAGCTTTGAGAGAGGTGGGCTCACCATGTTTAGTCAAAATTATGAAAATTTGAGATGTTGAATAAATTAAATTAAACGAAGTCTTAATTAATAAATTCCTGTTTATAATTAATTAAGATATTACTAACTTAAATTCTCTATACATTAAAACAATTACTGACAAATTAATCTCTCATCATTAAAACTTTAAAAGTTTTTATTAGTTTAATTATATTTGTTCAACATCTCTTATTTTAATAATTCCTATTAAACAAAATGGTAATCTCTCCGCCTTTAGCATCTTAGAAAATTCACGATTGAACCAAGAAGTAGATAAAGTATGGGCAACTGCTACACTGGACAATGGGAATTTGACACTTGCAACGATACGAATAAGAGCAGAATATCTTGTGAGAATTCATCCACTGCGCGTAAAGCTATTAAAGTAGGAAAATATGAGAACTTTAAGAGTGTTGTCCAGTAACAACCAAGTCTTAAATGGCTGCTAAAGAACTATATTTAAAGAGATTATACATTTATTTAAGAAATTCACTATCAATTCACAAATTCTATCTTATTAGACTTTAAATTAATATTTTAAAGGATATCATTTGTTTTAGCGATGAACATTATTATTAATATGTTTAATAAATTTAATTAAAGATATACATATGCCTAATATCTAAATTTAAAGTCGAGCTTCACAAACTGCTTAACAAATATCATTACTAGTATCCATAATTGTCATTAAATATAGGTAGTTACATGGTTCAGTAAAAATATAGTTTACTATAAGAAATCTCTATTTAAATCTATAATTGCAATATTAAAATAATAATCTCAAGATTAAACAAGATGATATGCAAAATAAAAAGAAACTTATTATAAATTAAAGTAAAGTAAAACATCTATTAAAGAAGAAATTAATAGCCTCATATTTTTAATTAAATATGAATTTTAACCAAAATATATTCATTACCCATAAATCATCTTTCCTAAACACTATATATTTGACCTTAATATTTAAAAATCTAAACATTCATCATTACTTTCAATTATCTCAAATAAATAGACAAATATATTTAAAATAATTTCTAAAATATGCTAATTATTCATATTTATTGTTTGTATTTTTAGTTATACAAGTGCTAAGCAAAAAAAGTAATGCAATAAAAAAATAAAACAAAATTTAATTCAGTAAAGTAAAAAATTAATTTTGATAAATCTTAAACAAATAGTATTCAAATAAAAAATTTATCAATATGAGGAACTAAATTATATCATCTATAAAATAAAAAGAATAAGTAAATAACTTAATAAGTAAAACTATTGTTTTGAAAGAATTAAGAATCGAACAAAGGGTTTTAGGAGAGGTTGTCAGGTCAAAGTGATTTTTGTCTTTACGAAATTCATGCTATTTAACCCATATCTCTCAATTTTTTCACGAGATTGTAAAAATTACAAAATTGTTTTCTAAATCCCGTGTCAATTACAAAAATTATAAAAAATATCACACAATTATTTCTGAAAGTCAAATTTCGAAGGGAGTAATTGCTCATGTGCACTTTAAGTTTATTAGCTCTTGCTCGAGATAATTTGAATAGTTGAGAACTCGTCAAAAAATTAACATTTTTTTTAAGGTTGCTATACCACTTGAAAAAATTGTTTCATAAAATCCAGTGACATTTACAAATTTAATATTTTTATGTCCCACACACACAATAATTGTTCAGAATCAAAACACTCGTGGAGCCAATGCTCTGAAATAGCCGGAAGCATTCTTTTCCTGCGTGACAAATTTTGATTTGTCTGAATACATCTCTTAATGCTGAATTTATAGAATTTATCTATTTTTAATTTATTTATAGAGTAATTTAGAGTCTTTTTTTTATGTTTACGTTGTTGAAGATTGTATTTAAATGATTTCATTTTAACGCTCAATTAAGATTTTTGAACCCTATATCTTTCTTTTTAAATTAGAGGCTTTGGTAGCTTTTGATCTATGGAAAATATAAATTATCTTTAAATTTAGTAGATCTCCAATACAAACAGCATTTAAAATTCTTTATAATCGATATTATTTTCCAAGATAGGTTACAAAAACTAATAAAGCTGATGGGCTCTAACCATGCTAAACCAAAGATGATGAATTAATTCTTAGATGGTATTCTTGGTGAAGAAAATACTCACCTTCATGGCCTATCTTAGTAGAAGAAGAAATATAGTTCAGGATCATGGCGAGGGAGCTCTTCCCTCCAATAAATGGCAAGAAGGAATTAAAGCAAGCACATGAAGACACGATTGAAGACCAGACGATGGCTGAAGATACCAGATGACCCGACTCCACCCATTAAAGACACTATGATGATTTTAAAAGCAACGACTCAGACTTGATTAATTCATCTACCTATAAAGTTGTGAAGGAGACACCTAAATAATAATTAGTCGTTTAACCTTTCGATACTGGCATGATATCAGATAAATTGGCCAAGGGAGTGAAAGCTCATTTTTACCAATAATCATCATTAAAATGTCAGCCATTAAGGAAAAGTGATAAAGACCAAATTACAACTGAAAAATTAAAACAAATCAAAAAATTGACTATTTAGTTCAAACGATTTGCACACAAAAACCGCCTTCATTCAACAAAAAAAATCTTCAAAGACATCTAGTTTAAAATTGAGTCTTGCAAACAAAATTTGAAAAGCCATTGCAAGAATAAGGACATTTTGAGAGATATTATAGGCTCCCCATAAGATTGATAAATGAGGCTGAACGTAAGAAGAGCGATGCTTTAAGAGATCAATTACACTATTCAACCTATATCCTACATGATATAACCAAATCGAGGGATTAACGAATCCAAAGAGAACTTATGAGGCCATATATGTTGAAAGAAGTTGATTAGGAGTCTCCTATTTCAGAAGAATAGATTTTACAAGCACACCAAAAATTGCATATTACAGCCTATGTGCCAGCTATATATTTGCCGTGTTCAGAAAAGAGTGATTGAAGTGATTTAAAGACTTTAAAAAACACCAGACCAATACTTGTCAAGATATATTAGTACTATCTTAAGGGGCTCCATAACCAAATTGATTTAAAAAAACTCTCAAAATAGTTGATAAAGGAAAGTTTAAAAAATCGAAAATTTATAACACACCTCTTAATATTGGGCCAATCACTATAATCCTTCCAATAAAGCTTACAAAAAGATCCTGGGAGAGATAAAACTTAAATCATCGATCATCGTTCAACGAAAAAAAGTAAGATGATTCACCTTTCGCAGCTAATGGAGGCTACATAGATTAATTTTCTCTGCCCCATAAATAAATGAATGAACTCAAACCTGAAGACAAAATCCTAAGTAAATAGTTTTTGGACATTGATGAGAATAAAGATATAAAATAAAATCAGAAGTTGAGGGCCCCAATACCAATAACCACCGATAATTCTATGTATTACTAAGAAATTGTTTCCATAATCAAGAATAGCAATTCTTTTGCGATCTAAAATACTCGCTACAGTTGAAACTTTGAAACGTAATTACAAATGGACAGACCATAATGAACTGTGGTGAAATAATCCCCAAAACCCGATAAGCATTACATTAGGATGATGAATAAATAAATAAATCAATTAAATCGATTTTTAAACTTTAAATCATTTAGAACTTTATATTAATCAATAAATTAACTATTGTTTAAAATACTCTAACAAAATATAAAAATTTTAAATAAAACATAAAATACTAATTAAAATTTTATCTTCTTTATCAAACTAATTATACAAATTTATAATATCAAATCTATGTGTAAGTTAATAAATAAGATCTATATAAAATTTTATCGTTTTATGACTAAAATAAAATCAAGCTCTTATTCTGTTTAATTTATTTTTCATTCATTTATAATAAAATAAACTAAATGAAGAACTATAATTGGAAATATGAGATTTTTTTATAGTTTAAATTAAATTGAAATTTTTCTATAAAACAGGTTTTTGAGAGAATATATTCTTTATATGAGATAAAATATAGGAAATGTGCCATTAAATCACTTGAGTCTATAAATTTTAAATCTCTTTAGCTTTGATCATGATTAAAATAAAAGTCATCATTAAATTAAATGGATTTAATAATTTTAATACTATTATAAATTACATAGACTTATAAGTTTATTTACTTAATAAGAGAATAAATTATTTAATTAGAATTATTTTTATACTAAACTGATTTAATTATAAGTTTAATAAAAACTAAACTTATTATAAGTTCGTAAAATTTGATTTTAATTTTTTTTAAATGTTGAATAATCTCAAAGTAATAAAAGTTTGTAAATTCATAAAACTGGAAATTTCTCTAATATTATTTTTTATTTACCTTTTACTTTTAATTCAAATACTTTTTAAATTTATCTTAATTTACAATAAAATTACTAAATAAAAATTTTATATTTTCTTCAAATTTTTTTTCAATTTTTAAGATTAAATATAAAAATGAAGGAAAAATATAAGGAATAAAAATTAGTCTTTTTGATAATCAAAATTTACTTTATGTTGTTTTATTTAGAAATTAGAATATAAATAAATATAACTGATACCTTATTAAGAAAATTTTAGAATATTAACAGTTTTTATTGTGTTTAGAATTAATTCTTCAAATATAAAAAATATCAATAGGCGCCATCTTATACTTATACTATATTTATCAATAAGATATTTTATAGCGCATTCTTATTATGCTTTTGGCGCCATCTTATTTCAACATTTAAAAGTTATTAGTAGTAATATAGTATATATTATTAAGATAATTTTATTAAAGCCCACCCATGTACTAAATATTCCTAATAAATCAATCAAACAAATTAAAAACTTTTGATCAAAATTAGAGGTTGAGTTTACCTTAACCTTTCTATTTTTTAAATTTTAGGGTGAATAAAGAGAGTTGGGGAAATCTAAGAAGCACCAATTGCTCCAGCAATTGGTGAAACCGGAAGGCTTTATTGATTCAGGTTTACATTTAGATCTCTCCCCACTTATTGACCCTCTATTGTAAGAATTTATTCCAAGAAAAAAGTGCTTATTAAAACCTCCCGATTATTCCAAGTCAAATAAAAAGTTATAAGCGAGTGATTAAAATACACAATTTACTTACACTATTTTAATGTTAATTTAATTAAATATATTAAAAACTACTATATCTCGAAATTATATCCATTTAGAGAGAGTGCTAAAAATAATAATTAATTTATTCGAGTATTGACGTCAGGAGGTTACAGATGACGTCTAAAGGTCACAGGAGAAGTCATGAGTTCTCATCAATATAAATTAGTAAATTTTATTTGTAATAATTGTGGGCAACACTATAAAAGATTCTTCTAGGATCTTTTCCGAAAGTTCCAAGGGATACAACCCCAAGTTAACCAGGGTCGCAAGGGGTAGAACCCCTTGTTTTCAACCTTTGCGAATAAAAATAATAGCAGGATCAAGGGGCATCAGCCCCTGTGAACGTTTGAATGCAAAGCCTCCGAAAACTTCTTAAAGATATTTATAATGAAATGAAATGTTTTAACAACAAACAATTTATAATATTAAGTATAACTTTAATAAATTTTATTCTTACGATAAATAATCTTTTTATTATTTGATAGACGAAATGTTATGGACTCATTAATATTTAAATTATTTATACCCTGAAAAAACAATATTTGATAGATAAGTATGGATCACAGGGTTGAACGAAAAAAGGGCATAAAGATGCAAAGTTTTTACTGTTTAAAAAAGAACAATATAAATTCTAGAATGACTAGTGAGTCAACATGCAGCAATAAACAGAACATTGCATAATGACGGATGACAATCTCATGTTGGGATAAACTGGGAAGAATTAAGCATGAATCATGAAAGGCACATTCACTATATTAACTAAAATATGGTAAGTTCGAATCTAATTGAAGACATTTGGTCAGCATTAAAATATTGGTCAAACATGTATATAACATGATGCCGGCTAACCAAACATAAATAAAGATTTTCTCTACGAAGAATTGTAGCGAAGAAATATCAAAAGGTTAAGAAACAATCAAGCTTTATTTTAATACATATTCATAGTTGCGAAATATTAATAATTAATATTTAATTATTAACGATTAAATAAAAATTATTATTAAGTTAAAAAAGTATTTTGATAAAACCACGATGATTTCTGAGAATATTGAAGGATTAAATATCATCTCGTGGATATGGTGGGTCCTCAGAAGAGTTTATAAGTTTAATTACTGAAAATCATACAAATACACTAACCTCACATAGTGTGTCTACAGGAAGCTCGAAATACAAAAGTGCACTTTCCAGAATATAACATCTTCTCGTCTGAAACAAAAATATCAAACTGTCAACATGGTACGTTAACTCTAGTCAAAGCTGATCTTGGCAGAGTAAAGTTTTTAAACTCAGTCCCACTTATATTGGACCTTAACCGTGTTGACGAAGGTTTAAAAAATTTCAAACTTTTATATTTCTCAATAATTCATCAAATACAAAAAAGTATTTGTAGAAGAAATTGATAAGAGACTCAAAGATCCAAAATACATAATTGCTGGAGAACTTAATTACGTGGCCGAGTTTTTCTAAAATACCTATTTAGTAACTAGAATTGGCGTGACGTCTCAAACAGCAATAGAAGTCATAGAATAAAAGTTTAAGTTATTCCAGTTCGCTCATTTTTCCATCAGCGTCTGACCAATTTGCAATTTAAAAAAGTTTAACTTCTAATTAACTGGCTAACAATAAAGTGCGCAACAAAATAACTTGCTGAGTCACATTTATAACTGGAATAAGATTGATATAACAACAAAAGTATCAAATCACAGAAAAAAATTCAAAAGAAACCCAAGCAAAACTTAATGAATGATAATACATAAGTCATCAAAGACTTATGGATGAAAGGAAATGCTAAAAAAGCAACCAAGTTTATAGAGAAGGTAATTGGCTCCAAGCCTGCAAAAATAGTTTCATAATTAATGGATCTAACAGTTGAAGAATCCAAAGCTAAAGTCAAACAATTATAAAAATCTGAGAAAAATAAGGAGGTTGATATAATTAATCAAGAATATATATTGATTAAAAATGAAGTTGAATGATATAGAACTTCAAAAAATATAAAAATAATATGCCTATTAATGTTTCGTGATAAGTAGTATCATTGAAACTCATGAGTTTTTGCTAAAGTAAAATAAATTTCATCATTATTAAAAATACCTGAAAAGACAGCATAGACAATAAAACAAAGAATAAAAGGGGAAAAAACTAGCTAAAATAAGATTAAAGGAAATAAAATAAACTTTACAGATTATAGCTTATCTGATTTCCAAAGAAACTTTTGAATGAATAGATGCTGCTCTCTTTAAAATAAAGAACTATAGTTATCTATAGACAATTTCCTTAATAAAAGTTGTCACCAACGACTTTACATATAATTTATAAAAGACATGGGATTAGATATAAGGAATCTAGGTCTGACTATAATTTGACAGAGCATAAAAGGCAACTTATACAATAAGATTTATTAAGAGCTAAAGACGAACTAACTAAAATAATTTGTAGCAAATAGAATATTGATTATTTAGATGAAGCTATATTTAAAGCTCATACATAACTTATAAACTTGGGCCCATAAATACACAAATCTGACACTACTTAAGGAATGTACTAAATTGGACACATTGGCTGCAGTGGTTATCATTAGCTCTTATTTTGGACTTGAAGGATTCAGAGTTGTGCAAAAGTCTATTAAGATCGATGACCTATTACAAATAATTCAAGAATTAAATACAAACTATGAATCATAACCTTTGACAATATTTCTTGACAATAAAAGAGCTCATCTCTCCAAAATATTCAAAGAACAGGATGAAGCTAAAGGGTGGCAACTGTTATTTAATGCACCTTACTCTTCAAATTACAATTGTATAGAAAATATTTTTTCATGAGTCAAAAGGGTATATAAAAAATAGTTAACTAAGCATTAGTTTAAAATCACAAATAAACAAAACTTTTTATCAGTAGTAAAATCTATTAAGTCAATTGACATAAATGATTGTCAAATGAGTGAAAAACATTGTTTAAGTTTACTTCATTAAAACTAATGATTTTATCTAAAGTTAAGTTAATTTATTAAAAATTAAGCATACAAAATATTCATGTCACTATTTCATTTGCATTCTTTTTGCTGGAGGGCTCCTATTTATCATGTTGTCTTCCCTTGTGAACATATTCATTTATATTTACCTCATTTAGTTGTTGTTGCTTAAATCGACAGTGTTAGAGATCTCATAGAACTTTCGCTTTTTCTGCTGCTATCAACCTTATGTCTTAGAATTGAGAGTGCTTTACACTTCTTTTCTATAAAGTCATAAATATATGTGTTAACTAACTAGAAAAATGAGGGACAGACTGTATTTCGCTTAAAAACTCTTCACTTATCTAAATTGACTCCCCTTTTTATTCTCCATCGAGAATTGTATTTCTAGCAGCCTACTGCGACATAACCATTTATGTCAACCATTAGTTTTTGATTGTCCCAGGACTCTAAAGAAAAAATACTTGCCTCGAAGATCTTTGACCTCATCATATATACCCAAGTACCTGTTGAGCGCTTAATCTTGCTTGACATATTTGAATATGTTCGTGACACTGAGTTCAGGATAGTCTGGTACGTTGACATAAATAACATCTGCTGATTTAAGAAACTCTTTGCAAGAAGCTAGGACATCTTTTATGAATTTCATGCTAGTCCGCTTATATGAGGGCAGATGGTATCCCACTATCATGGTTAAGCTAAGATGACTTACGTTAATATTTTAAGTGATTGCACCAATACTGCTTGGTATTCAGGCTTCAGTCTAAGACCCTTGAATTTATGTTCACGATATTTTGCGAAGACTCCATTTTAATTTCATTTATGTTCCTATTATTTAATAAGGTAAATGTTAAGCTATTTATTAAGGAGTGATATTTTAATAAAACTGAATTTAATTGGATTTACAAATGTAAAGACATAAATAAACTTATTTTGTTAGTTTAAATTTAATAGTATACATATTTAAACTGCTCGAAGAGTTTATTCAAATTATTAAGAAATTAATTTAAAGTTGAAATGATTTTATGATTGTGTTATCTAGGGGTTTAGAATTAAAAGGAAACAAATTATAATGACATAATTAAATATATTAATTTATAAAATTAATTATGTAAATATAATTATAAGGAACCTTTCAAAATTTTTCCAGGAGTTTTTCACTATTCATAGATTTTTAAGACGACCCCTTTCCAGAAACCTTTCAGATTCTTTACAGGAATCTTTCAGAAACATGATTATTTATGTTTACATTAGCTAATTATATTAATAAATAAACTAAGACCCACAAACTTTTTTAATAACTTATATTTAATAGCCTTATTATAATTAATTAAACAATAAATAAAGATGAAGAATAATTCATCAAGTTAATTGTCTTTATCTAGTGATGGAAGTAACCAGAAAGATAAAGACGATAAATCAAACTTAGATGAAGTCAACGCTTCATAATTAAGTTAAGACATAATTAAAAAATCAACAATAAAAAGGGGCGACGAGGAAAACTAATAATAGTATTCGAAGTGGCAATAGAGGAGATCACCTCGTGCCCAGAATAAAGCAAAGAAACCCAGAACTCTTATGGAATTTTAATTATGTTCACATATTTACACATCCCTTGAGCTTAAGAGGCACATGCTGATTCATCAGAGAGAAAATGGAAAATTTATTTAACTAAAACTTGGAGGAAAATATACTTGTCTTATTTGTTTCTAAGCCAAAGCAAAGTCTCAATTTTCTTCAAAATCAAATCTTTTTATTCACTTAAGTAAGCACAAAGAACAAGAAATTTTGGCAGCTAGTTATTCAAAATTAGCAAGCTTTCATAATTTTAAAACTTTAAGATTCTTAATTAAATCATCAAAGCAGAACAAAGCTTAAAAGATAAATGTCTTTTGAGCAGTGATTAGGAAGAATAGAAAAGTGAAAACATTATAATTATTGGGGAGGTGATGGATTAGTTTTGTGATTAATGATAACACTCAAACTAAAACTTTCAAATTATTGAAACTAACACTGCTAGTAAATCTATGTTTATTAGTGAAGTGATTGAAAGATAAAAGAAAACTTTTAATATACAATTAATAGGGTCTGTTAGATATGAGATAGCAATGATACTTGAACTTTCACTTGACTCAAATATTCTATGTAATGACAAAACAAAATTTGATTCTATAGAAGGTTGTACATTAACTCTTGAGTTCCAAGAGCTCAATAATATCTAGAACTTGACAATATTCTTATGGAAAGAATTCAAAGTTATGCGACATATTCAGCCTTAAGTTCAGGACTACTAAGAAAAACCTTTAGGTATATTCTTTGATTATTAAGCAATTTATATTAAAAGACTGAATTATGACATATCATTTGAATAGTTAATAGAAGCTAAGCTTTCCTAGTTATAAATAAGAAAGTATTTACTCTAGATAATAGATGCAGTTGAAGAGCTTCACTTACTAGGCATTTTACATAGATTCTTAACTCCAAACAATATTAAAATCACTTTCGGCTAAATGAGCTAAATTTTATTAACAAATTATAGTCATGCTTCATTTTTAAAATAGAGATCCTTGGCTGCAGCCATACCTTTAACTTATTACTAGCACTATGTGGATTTAAAAGAAATGGAAGATAGCGATCCTAGATAGGAAGTATATTCCTTAATTGTCATTACAATTAGAATGAAGATAGGGAAACAATTCAAAAACTTTGAATAAACTACAAACGACTTTGGGGAAATGGCATCGATACTCAGAATAGACAAGACTTTTGAAAATTATAGTGAAAATATTTTAGACTATATTTGTTCAGATTCTTCTAAAGTGCCATCTTTATCATAGTTAAAGAAAATAGTAAAATAGTATTTTTTTAAACTGATTCTTTGATTAATTATATCAACCTATTTATTTTTCTCAGATTTTTATAATTACTTAGAACTATAAATACAGTTGCTACTACTCCCCCTTAACTAATAAGCCCCTAAAATAATAATTAGACTAATTCCAAATGGGAACTGCTTATTATAAGGATACAAAGAGACACAAACTCCTTACAGACTCCCAAAGAAAGTTTCCTAATGATAAAGCATAAGGCCCAGAAAACCTGAATGACAGATTTTTCAGAAAGAAATTCAATGCTTTACCACTAATATCATTCGCAGACTAGATCAACAAGAAAGCTAACTCCCACTATGGATTAATGATGCCAACCTTATGCTTTTATCTTAAACAGATAATATAACACCTACAATCCAAAAAACAAGACCAATAGCTATTTCTTCAGCTGCCAGAAAACAATTTGAAGCAAAATGGATGAGACTTTACTCAGATTACCTATGGAGCACAATAGACCTAAGCTAAATCGGGTTTAGACCTAAGGCCTAGATGGGATAGAACACAGCTTAACTCATATAAGACATTGACTCAAGACAATATCAGAGAATCTGGTACAATCATGACTTTACTGATCGACGAAATTTACAGAAGAAGATAATTGTTCAAGCACTTGAACATATAATTTAAAAGGGCTTGACCCTTATATATTAACATATATTTAAGATCGGGGGTCCCCAGAGACCTCAATGTGATCATATATTATTATTATTATTAATGATTAAATTTTAACGATTATATTTCATAATCTTTCCTAAAAAGATTTTCGGAGGCTTTCATCCTAAACTCCTACATGGGATGCCACCCCTTGACCCTGCTATTCTTTTCGCAAATTGGTAGCGAATAAGGGGCTCAATCCCTTGTGACCCCGGTTGACAAGAGGTTGCACACCTATGACCCTGATGGGAAAGAATTTCTTTTAGTGCTGAGCTCAATTTTACATATAAAATTTACTCATTTTTATTTGATGTAATCTCATGATGTCACCTGTGATCTGAGGACGTCGTCTGTGACTTGCAAAAAATAATACCCATTTATTCATATCTCCAAAAAGTAAATTTATATAAAAATAGCGGAAGTAAAACAATTATTTATATTTAAAAAATGTAAAATATTGTCCTACTTCCTTAATGAACAAACTAGGTCAACGATATGATTGATATACTGAGCTAATGTAAGTATCAAGATAGTGAGTCAATTGATCTTGAGCTAGCATGCAGCATGATTATTCTCAGTGCTTGTCTAAGCCGGTTGTTAATGGATCGGGAATCAGTAACCTGCACCAAGAATACTAAAGTGCTCACGATACCAATGTCCTCAAGAGGCAGCGAGTCACATAAATCTAGAATAAACAAAGTTTAATTGCATCGCTTTAAATGAGATACCAAGAGACACAACTTACCGTATAATGAGAAGAGCTATAGAAACTCACACAAGGTAAAAGGATTCTTATCTATCTAGAGTACCGAGTAATATTTAGATTTAATCCTTAAACTGAGATATGGTACAAGTATTAATATAGACTAAGTCAAACCAGTACTTATTCAGCCATAGCAAGACTCCTACTCAAGAGTGCCTCAACTGTTAGGTATCATTGCTTGTTAGCTGTTTAGCATTATATCTCAGGCTCTTGAAAATATCCTGCAAGATAATAAAAGTTCTCACAGATTCATATTGACTATCTCAGTAATAATTAAACTTTATATATGATTAAATGCAGAGAGCTATAACTAATAACATCAAATTCATACATGCTGATGAAGCTGTGTTCGCATTCAACACTTTCATTAATAAGTCCTGGTATAAAAAGTATGATAAATATAGAAGTATATGATTAAAAAGTATAGGTTGCTATTCACGCAATTTTAGCTGGTATTAGTGAAGATTAAGGTCTAGAAGCTAATGTTATTCATCCTCGTTTTATTAAGCGAGAGCAGTATATTGAGTTTTTGCATAAGCTCAGAGAGAAATATAGCAACTAAGAAATAATCTTGTTTGTTGATAACTTATTAGTTCATAAGACTAAGGAGTCTAAGAAAGCTTATAAGGAGTTAAACATAATTTCTGCATACAACGTTCCTTATAGCCCATAATTAATGGAATAGAATTTTACTGGAATAAAATCAAGGCTTACTACAAGAAGCTTCTGCTGTATCATCTAATGCATGATTTACCAATCGATTCAGTAGACTTTATACAAAGTAGTTGCAAGAGAGTGAATAAAGATAAGACTACAATATGTGCAAGGAAAGGAAGAATGAATGTTTATTAATAAGTTTTAGATTTAAATGAAAAAAAAAATTCACATATTAAATGGACCCTTAAAAGGATTAGGCTTCTCTTTCTTTTCTTCTTCTTAAGGCTCGACATGCCCTAAGTTTCTTCTATTACTGCCATCTCCTGCATCCATGTTAATATCTTCTGGATTTTAAACATCTTTATATAGTCTCTTGTTCACCTCATAAATTGTCTGCGACTTTCTTTCTCTGTGAACCTTTGCATGCTCTATCATAAGATATATGCCAGTGCCAGATTTTCCTACAAAGTTATATGTCAAAGCTTTCTTGAATGATAAGGATACTTCTTAAGTTCCACTAGCCAGCTGAGTTTATTAGAATGCCTTGCTTCTTCTAGTCTTCAGGAGAGATAGAATATCGTTTCATATGTGGTTCTTCAATTATTTCTCTGAGATACTCCTCTTTTTTTGTACCAAGAACACCAAAGAAAAAGTTCCTCTTTTGTAGTTTTTTAGAGAGTTTTTTCTTGGTTTGAAGGTAAACTACCACTTCATCATCTTACATGGCATCCTCATAAAGATTAGTGACTGAAATCTCAGGGCATTTGGAATTTCTATTAGTTTAATCACTTTATTTTTAAAAGCTTTCTTCTCCTCACAAAGTATTGCTTTCAAGAATGAAATTTTGGTACTTTCCATCATTGAAAGGAATAATCCAACTGTATAATATGTTAAGAGTCATCAAGATATCTTACCATGCAAAGTGAGGTATCGATAGAGATCTTCTTTACATCTGAATCATGAGATCATTTTTTGAGTCTCAACACTTTTCTTTTAATCAATGAGTGATTCCATCTTTGTTTCCCTTCCTATTATTAATCTAGTATAATCAAAATGAGGAGTTAGTTAAGAATTAATAAAAAAAGAATTCAAATATGATTATGGTCTTAACTAATTTGATTACTATTTTTTAAACAGTCGCCATTTCGAATTAATATCATGTGTTTATTTAACAATAATACATTTAATTAATCAAACATGGAGAATTATGATATTTAATTTTTTTTAACTTTTCCAAATCATTTGTATTTTAGGGCATCGAACTAGTTGTTGCTGTTTTCTCATTCACCATTCCTAGAATAAAAATTTTAGATATCTTCATCATATCTTCAGGGTATCTTCAGGATATCTTCCTCAAAAAACAAAAAGTAAAAATAAATGGAGTTTTGAAATAATATCAATAGCATTAACAGCAGCAATAGCAATAATAGCACTAATTTAACTAAAATCATGAAAAATTAAAGTCTGGGGATTTTTCCCAAGAAATCCAAGTCTTAAAAAAATTGTAGTTTAAAGACCTAATGATGAAGATGATATTTATGATCAAGATGATGAATATGAAAAAAAAACACTGGTTTTTAATATTTTGAAATTCCAAGAGAATTTCAAACAGACTTTAATTTTTCATGATTTTAGTTAAATTAGTGCTATTATTGCTATTGCTGCTGTTAATGCTATTGATATTATTTCAAAACTCCATTTATTTTTACTTTTTGTTTTTTGAGGAAGATATCCTGAAGATTCCCTGAAGATATGATGAAGATATCTAAAAATTTTTTTCTAGGAATGGTGAATGAGAAAACAGCAACAACTAGTTCGATGCCTTAAAATACAAATGATTTGGAAAAGTTAAAAAAAATTAAATATCAGAATTCTCCATGTTTGATTAATTAAATGTATATTGTTAAATAAACACATGATATTAATTCGAAATGGCGACTGTTTAAAAAATAGTAATCAAATTAGTTAAGACCATAATCATATTTGAATTCTTTTTTTATTAATTCTTAACTAACTCCTCATTTTGATTATACTAGATTAATAATGAATTTTCAAATTATAATATATAGAATTCTGGATTCTAATATTTAAAAAACCTTCTATTAAATATGGGCATCTTATAGGAGGTCAACCCTGCAAAGATACGTGGAGAAAGTTCGCAGAAGCTGTAACAAACTTCAGAGATGGAGCTCCATTTTTATCAATTTTGTTCCATTAAATTAGTACTAAATTTGTTTAAATTTAATTAGTACCGGTACTAAATCCGTTTAAGTTTAATTGGTACCAATTTAATAGTACCAAAACTCAATTAGTACCAAGTTTTAATCCAGTGAGGTTTTAATGGAAAAGTTCCAATCTGGTTTAAAACTTAATTGGTAGCAGTACAGAATCAAAATTATTAAGAGTAAAATTACGAAAATTATACTTATAAACTGAGTATAAATATGAACTCTAATACCTGAGAATCAACCATTATTACTGCAGTGCTAACTCCAGTACAGAGTTATTATAACTAGAGTGGTTATTAGAGCTTTATTAAAGAAATTTAAATTTGAATATAAACATGGCGGCTAACTTAAATCGTAAAGCAGTTTCTCTTGGCACTGGTTAATCATAGCTATACTTTGGCCCAACTAAAAAGCCAGAAATTATTTATGCTGAGAGGGAGGTAGAGCTAAGAGGTCTTGAGTTAGAATCAGAAGTTTTTATAATTTAAATATAAAGCTATAAAGGTAGAGCAGAGGTAGGGGTTTAAACTTAAATTGATTATGTTGAGGAGCTAAAAGAACAGCAACCAATCGAAAAGATAAAAATATATTAATGTGAAGACTGCTAGAATCATTTCTCAACTGAACAAACCTTGAAGAGACACCTTAAAGAGGTACACTCTGGCAAAACATTTCAAGCATTAAAAGGTAGATGGTAGGTATTAGTGTACGACATGCTTGAAATTATATACTCACTCAGCTAAAGTTAAAAGGCATATGCAAAAGCATCACCTCAGTGAGTTCTAGATTGAAGATTAAGAGACTTAAAAACTAATACCTGTCAATAGAAAGTTTAGTACTCTTGAATCATAAATAGAGCAGCAGGAGAAACTCAAGAGGCAGAAGCGATTTAAATCAAGGAATAACCAGTAGGCAATATAATCTCAACATGCTTCTAAGCGAAAGCTATGAATATACTAGAATTAAATACAGTTGATCTCAGCAATTTTATTAAGAACTTCTTGAATTAAACGTGCCTGCAAAAGCAAATATTATAGTAGTTAGTGAGTATGCATGCAAGGTGTATCCCTACAGTTATCTTCTTAAGGTACAACAGTATTAGAACGAGTTTTCCAATAAATACATGGTTCTTAGAGAGGTCTAGAGAAAATATTGCAAGAATTTGCTTAAGCTCGATGGAGTTATTTTGAGCTATGGTTTCATGGCACTAAGGTTAAAGAAACTCGAAATGACTCTGAGAGATTATCTCTATCATAATCGATACCCGATGATTTAAACGATATACTTTCAGATATGATAAAGGGTTTCAAGGAATTGCATGAACTTGGATATGTTCATAGGGATTTGAAGCCTGAAAATGTAATATTGATTCTCTGCACATTAGAAGTAGCTGTAATCGATTTCAATAGAGCATTTAGACAAGATATCGTTACTTTAGTATAGGTACTTTGGACTCCCGGATAATTCCAAATAAGAGAGAAGTGGACAAATGGTTCTGTCTAATGGGATATTTGGGCAGTAGCTGCATAAATACTAGAAAGTGATAAGGAAAGTATGTCTTACTTTGGTACTAAACATGAAAAGCAATCAATAAGTTTGGCTCAGAAACAAATAAAGTAAGAAAATTTCTGCAAGGAAATTATAAGAATAGTAGAGATGGTAATTTTGAAAGCTCCAAACTATCCTCGATAAACATTAATGACATTCTAGATCCACTAGAGAGAGCATATTTAAAGAGATACAAAAAAATTAAAGATAAGCATATAATATTTGTTTGAATTAATAACACTAATACTCATTAAATATCCATTAAATTCACATAAAACCTGCATTTTGTCTACTAACCCAAATAAGACCTCAACTACACCCTACAAATCATTGCACTTATAAACCTCACCTGGGGTTTTGAGGTTTAGAGAGGCTACAATTTCCCCTAAGGCCAATTTATAGGCACTAAGAAGCATCAGAGACAAGCTAAACACCTACGAATGCTAGTGAAATCAGATGTCAGAAAGGTCAACAATATCTCCGCACAGGTGGCTCAGCAAATAATATGTGATATGGTTGAATTAAATATATGCTATTCATACTAACCTCCTCATTGTATAGTGAGAATGTACTGTGATCTACATTAAGAAAATAATATAAAACAATAAATAATTTAAATTAATTAAATTATAATATTATTTTAAATTAAAATTTAGCAAGGTACAAATGGCTAGATTTTATTGTTAATTTTAGTTTGTTATATATGAAAAGATTTTAATTTAAAATAATATTATAATTTAATTAATTTAAATTATTTATTGTTTTATATTATTTTCTTAATGTAGATCACAGTACATTCTCACTATACAATGAGGAGGTTAGTATGAATAGCATATATTTAATTCAACCATATCACATATTATTTGCTGAGCCACCTGTGCGGAGATATTGTTGACCTTTCTGACATCTGATTTCACTAGCATTCGTAGGTGTTTAGCTTGTCTCTGATGCTTCTTAGTGCCTATAAATTGGCCTTAGGGGTAATTGTACTAACTGTAGGAACTCAGATATCATAATCTCTCATTAATAAGCTATTACCCGGTACAAGTATCTAGTTACGTGGACCTGAATATCTGTTACTCTATCAGATTATCTTGTAATTTTTATCGGAGTATCAAGTTACACTTGCTGGAGTATCTAGTTACGTTTGCTCATATCTTTACTTCACCGAGGAGATCGGTAAATATCACACCTCTGGTCCACTATTTTACTCCCTCTGAAGTTGCTCATGTAAATCTCATTGCGACACAATATTGTTACTGTAGTGGGACACTACCAAGAATACCAACAGGTCGTATAAAATTCATACAGATTTAGGCCAAATCCTTTTGGGATGCTTTTTCTGTTCTGAAGACACTCCGTGAACTATAGTAATCAGTGGTATCATTCATTGTGAAACCGTAGATAACACTTTCTGTATGCTTGCTATTGAATTCTGGTGCATTTGAGACGTCATAAATTATAGTATTGATTCGCAAAACCTCTTTCCCCAGCTAAAAAATGTTTAATATAGTACATAAAGGTATTGGTCCACTCTGCTTATGTGCGAGAGGAGAATAGTTGTGCTCAATAAGAATAATCGCGAGAACTGGTTTTTAAATTTCCAGGTTGTTATTGTGGGGAAACGTGAGTAAATAACAGACAGTATCTTCTTTCGTAATAAAGTAGGTCATTCTATAACCTACCTATCTTATCCAGATGAACTTGTGAGAGCCCTGACATCTCATCAGAAACTGTAGTTGCGTCTACTAGTCCTCAATTGTTGTGCAATTTTATGATCCTTTGTGAATGATTGATACTGCATCTTGAAGTCGATGATTGTTCGTCGGTACTCTAGATTGATAAGAATCAGTTTACCTTGTGCGAGTTTCTATATCGAGCTCTTCTCATTATACGGTAAGTTGTGTCTTTTGGTATCTCATTTAAAGTGATGCAATTGAACTTTGTTTAGATTGATATGACTCGCTACCTCTTGAGGACATTGGTATCGTGAGCACTTTACTATTCTTGGTGCAGGTTACTGATTCCCGATCCATTAACAACCAGCTTAGATAAGCACTGAGAATAATTATGCTGCATCCAAGTTCAAGCTCAATTGCCTCACTATCTTGATACTTTCAGTAGCTCAGTATGTCATTCATCTCGTTGACCTAGCTTGTTCATTCAGGAAGTAGGACAATATTTTACATTTTTTAAATATAAATAATTGTTTCACTTCCGCTATTATTATAGTTCAAATGAAATTTCTATTAAATGAATATTCATATTTAAAAGTATTATAGTTTATTCATCAATATAAAATAATATATAATTAAAACATAAAATTATTAAAACATTTAATTTTCTATTTAGATATTGAAAACTAGATAATAATAACTATAATACTTTTAAACATGAACATTCATTTATCAGAAATTTCATTTGAACTATATTAACTTTTTGGACATATGAATAAATTAATTAATATTTTTAGTACTCACTCTATCTCGAAATGGGCATAATTTCGAGATTGAGTAGTTTTTAATATATTTAAATAAATTAACATTAAAATAGTGTAAGTAAATTGTGTATTTTAATTTATAATTCGTATTTCTAAACAAATTTTACTCAATGTAAATTGGCAATCATGGATGGTGAATAAAAAGCTTGCGTTGTAGAAGGAAGTTTTGGAGCAGATGGAGCATCATTTGTCTTATGTAATAGGTAACCGTTAAGGCAAGCTGTAACTTGCTAAAAGATTCCACCATCATTTCTAGAGTAGCTTTAGCTCTGGGAAAATAAGGAAGGATATCCAAACTTTACGATGATAATGTTCAAGAGCAATGCAAGCCATTTGCTTAATTCTAGGGCGCTTTTACTGGAAGACGGTAACGGCAGGGATATGTGTATGGCAATAGTACAGAAATCCAATACACTAATTTTAAACCAAGTAAATAGCATATAATTCCTAACGTGTCAATGCTAATTACCTCCCCTTGTCAAAAGATCTCTCTCATATAACCCGTAAGCTAATTCTGAATAAGAATCTCAAAAGACACACTGATTTTAGCAATTCCATGTGGCAATATTTAAATCCTTTAATTATAAGAATACCGAGTTACTTGGGTTTGGAGGGGCTGACTAATCATTATCATTTCTAATAATAATCAGAAAATCTGAGAACCACATCACGCATTATATTTAGATATTTGCACTAAATTAATATACTTATCCTAGCAACTGTTTAAATTGTTTGTATTTACCTAGAATTGAATAATGCTCGTTAAAGCTTAAAAGCTCAAACACATGCTCATACCAAACCAATTAATTCCAAATAAAGATTTAAAACTCATAAGCTCTCCTTTCCTATATGTATATATCAAATTTCCACTCAATTTTTACATTCGCATTAGTATGCTACTCTATTTAAGATAATGGCGTTAAGTAAATCACATTGAACGTTGAGGATTAGACATTCACATTTAAGAAGAAAATGGGTAAAAACAAACTTGGAGTTTATTACTTTAAAATGTGTAGTATACAGCAGTCTTTTCCATCAGAAAGACAAATAATTCATCTCGAAATGAAAAGACACATTATGCTTTGGATTAAAGATTAACTCTTAGAATTTAATGAAGGTAATTAGCTTTAAACAAGAGTTCATAAATATCAGATATTAAATTATTGCTTATTCAAACTCTAACTTAATAGGGGATGATTCTCTTAATTAGTTCGTTGACCAAAATTATCACATGCTAAAAGAAGTCCTTCCTGTCAGTTCTCAGATGCTATTCTTCTTCTTTGGTCTCTTCACACTCTTGGCGAGTGCGACGGCGCTTCGATTTGGGCTTCAATAGATAAACGGCCATAATTTTGTAGCTACAATGATATAAATTTAAATTCCTAAAATTACAAGAAACTATCATACACTAATTGAATGCTTGCGCGAAGACAGGGCGAAGCTATACTCCTAAAGACCAATTCTCCACTTTTCTTTATAACTGCTTTTACCAAGCCTATTAAATCATTTCTTGCAGCTAATCTGGAATAATTGTGTATAGGATGTCTCCTATCCATTGTTTGTCTATTTTCTTCCAGTCACGTGGAAAGGACAAGTGGCTCATAACTTATTCATAATATTGGTCTAGATTTAGAAGATCCATTATAGTGAAGCCTTCCCAAATTTGGAATAACAGAAACTTTAACAGATTTCCGGGAGATGTACTGGGAGAATAAACAGTTTATAAATCTCAAAGTAACCTTACATTCTTATCACCCTTAAGAATCTCACTAATAAAATAGAAATTTGCTGACGAGATATTCGGCAAGTGCGCCAAGCAATCTTGGGACAAAAAGATATATAAATCTTTCTTGCTTTACAACTTAGTCTTCAGGTCTAAGAAATCAATTGACTATTAGTTCATTTATTCTAATGAATAACTCTACGATTAATTTGACTGGAAGTTTAATTAAAATGACTCATGAATCTATGATGTTTGTGGAGAGGGTGATATTTTTTTTATAATTCATACCATTAAGAACAAAATTTTGTTTAAAAGGAAATCACTATAGAGAATTCCTATCAAATTAAGAGGATATCCTTGCGAACTAAAATGAAAAACTTCAACTCCCAACCATAACCAATTGAGTACTACTAAATAAACCTAATGCTGCATTGATAATAGAACTATAACCTAAAAGTATATCAATTTGATTAAGTTTCTAACCTTCAAAACTTTGTGGGAGAATACTTTTAAATTAACCAAGTTGATATGCTGTCACCTCGATCACCCCGGATTAGTGATTCTGAGCACCCATTACATTAACTCCCTAATTACGAACAAGGAGCAATTTCCCAAAGCATACCATCAAGCTAATGATAATAATAATAGATATAATTCATCGACTCCAAATCAATTGTTGTACAAGCAGTTTGGCATCAAACTGGACTCGCCGGCATGATAGGATTGCCAGCTATTAGTAACTTTGCTGTAATGACTATTAAATATCTTGACTGTATTGATAATGGAATACTACAGGATGATGGCTTTGCTGTTCAACGAGATTTACAATAAACTCATCAGATTAACACAAATAATCCTTTGATCAATATGATTAGAGAATTGGGATATAGAATTATATTAATACTTATATTACGCACAACCAGAAACTCGCATTAACTCACAAATGCCCAGCACTTGAACACGTAGATAGAGACAAGAAAATAATAGGATAATGAAACTTTTCAAGGAAGGGCATTAAAGCTCTTGAATCGCCTCCATCTTTGGTATTTAAGAGATTGTTGTAGAAAAGCTATTAATGAAAAAAAATAGAACACTAAAGCTAAACAACCAAAAGTAACAGTTCAACAAAATTAAACCCTCAAACTAAAAGATCATTACAATAAATAATAGAGACTATGAGGCAATCTGGAGTTGTCATTACATCTAAGATTATTCAGGAACAACTTAAGAATGAACAAGGCTTAAATGACACAAAGTATCATGTAATAAAGTATTTAAGGCATCTTTGGGCCTCTCATACCTTAAAGCGATTTAGATTACACTCAAATATAAATCAATCATTTCGAATTTATCGCTACAACTAGCGATGGCTGAGTATATTCGTGCTCTTTATCCTGGTAAATTATAATAAATATGGATGGGACTATAGTATAGAGCACCGACAATCGTAACTATACTTGGGCCCCACCAGGAACTACAACTATTTTGGCAGATTCCAGGAGTATGAGAAGATTCTCTATTACAGCTGCTGTTTGCAGCAATGGGTAGCTGTTGTTTACCGTGAATAATGGAACTACTAAAAGCTTGACTTTCATCTATTTCATGATATTGTTGGTGAAACACCTGTGCAAGCTTTACCTATGGTAGTACTCTAATTATCTGATCATTTTGGACAATGCACCATACCATAAAAGCTCCGTCACATTAGAGGTTATTAGAAAGATGGGATTGCCAATTAATTTCTTAACCCATACTAGTTTGATCTCGCACCAGTGAAGCAAGTCTTTGGCTACATCAAATAGCGGGATCTGAAAGAATCAAGATGACCAATATCAACAAAGTAATATATTCAATGGTAATTATTTATTACTATGAGGTAGATCTCAAAATATATGCAATATATGGAGTTCTATATCTCAAACATTTATGAAAAATAATAGAGAATTGATAAATTAAAATGAAATAGATTAAAAATAAAATGGAAACAATATATAGAGATGCAGGTGGAGCAGTTACACTCACGAAAATGTAAGTTACAAAAACAAATCTTACACTTTAATTTATATAGGAGTAGTACCTGTTCAGTCTCGATGAAGGTTTGGATGAAAAATTCTAATCTTGTTTCTAATGACCAAAGTTTGATTGTGAATTGTTGTTGCTCATCAGTAAGTTGATTGATTAGATTTCATGACTAGGCTGTTCTATTAGTTAATATTACATTTTGTTTTATAGGCTTTCGATTAAATATTTTAATTTTGCATTTCAATTTATCGATTCTCTATTATTTTTCATAATTGATATGACTTGGCTCCAAGCAGCATTTCAAAGAGCCATAATAACGGCTTTGAAACACTTGAGTTTTTAAGACGTGTGATGTAATCCTTTTTGTAAGTATGAATCCAGTAACCTTGCAAATTCTTGTAAGATTCAAAGTTTCTTGAATCATCTTTATTTAATCGTGAAGATCACTTGGCTATCCAGGAGATGAGAAGTCACTGGGGTCTTGGCTATTCCTTCGAGTGGTGCTAAAACTGCCCAAGGTGGATAGTAAATGAAAAAGTTACGTTGGTATCAATCATTCTTGTAAGTTTACATTGTTTCAATAATTAGATCTTATATTCAAATCAACCATTAAAAGCTGGCTCAAATATTCAACAGCTTAATTACCAATCTAATTTAGTTTTAGTCTTAATTGGTTTTAATTTTCATTCTTAAATTAGAGTTCTAAAAAAAAAATTAAAAAAGAAAAAAGTCTAAAGCTTCTAAGTATTAAAATAATTAAAAATTTAAGTAAGAGCAACTACAATGTGGTAGAAGCAAGATACTGGATGCACGCAAATCAGAAAATGAGTTAGAATACTTGATTAGACGGGAAACGTATGGATCAAAGTACAAGAGTTGGATACCTGAATCAAACTTAGTCGGGGATTGGGCAAAAGATGAAGCTGAGGAATTTTTAATTGATAAAAAATTTGAGCTGATTGATGTCAAGGTCTATTAACAAAAATGCACCGCCCGCCACAAAACTCCTCAAAAAGGCAAGTATGTTGTTCACTATGACACGATAGCAACAATATCTGAAAAGATATAAAAATTTCAAGATAAAAAATCAAGCACTTTCCCTCCTAATTTTAAGTAATGAGGAAAACAGAGTTTTGTAGCTATAGAGGAATTGTAGAGGGGAGACAATTCATTCCCAAATGTTGGAAAATATGACGAAGATGATGATGATAAAGATAGCAACTCACTGTACATTATTCCAGAGCTAAGTGACTATCAGTGCACCTTCCTCAACTTCTCTGGAGAATATGAAAATAAGTTAACCTACAAATATTTCAGTAATTTAAACATCGATTATGGTTCAATGATTTTACAAACAAGGAAGAGTTCGTTTGAGGGGCATATAAGCAGATTATCAAATAATTTAAGACCACCCATTTGTATGCTGAGGAAGGTCAACAGTTGCCTTGGAATGATATCTTTAAGAAAGCATATTGGCATCCGGGGAAACATGACTAATCTACTATCACGTGCTTTATAACCGCAAGCAATATGGTTGCTGGTGGAGCTCTAAATTATTCTTCTTAAAAGTTTCATGCACTCTATGTATCAAGAACTCACATGTCTAATAAAAGAAAGATGCAGATGCCTTGGGATGAAGATAACAGTACAAGAACCTTCCATTTCTATTCTACGGCCCTAATATCGATTAAGGGTGTAGTCCAATTTTTACATGCCATTTAAGGTGATATCCTTCCTAATATGAAGGTTAATCTACACCAATGGTGGTGGGATCCTGGAGACCGATAACCTTGATAGCAAATTCATAATTTAAAATATGGTGATATCTACCAAACTTGAAATGGATTTACAATTTATAAAAGGAAATAAATAATTAGAAATGGAAACCTATAGAGATCAATGCTGATGGAGCGGTCACATTCACAAAAATGTAAGGTAAAAAAAACATATCTTAATTTTTTTTTAGAGGTCCAATCAAGTAAGAACCGGTGCAGCAAAAAAACAGACAACTCACAGTAGAACTCAACAAAAGAGAGATTCAACGAAATCAAGAAGGAAATGTTCGACTTTCTTAATAGAAGAGTGATTAGACTAGTTAACGTTCTTTTAATTCATATTTTGATTATTATAATAAGTATTCTTAAAAGCTGCTTAAATTTACAAAATAAAATAAATATTTTCACTTATTTTTCATAATTAAAAATGTCCCAATATTAATGTTATGCAGCAGCCGCGGTAAAAGATGCAGACAAATGTTGGTTATTAGATTCTGTTGAGGAAGGCAAATTGAAATTAATTCTGAGGGAGGTTAGCTCAAACAATAGTACCGCGGTTATGTTTAAAATTGGAATGCTGGCTATTCGTGCAGACAATCCTCCTAATAAAAAGAGAAAGGCTTTTAAGTGAGAATGGTATCGTTTTATGAAGGGAGAAAAGGTGCTTAAGCAAGGTGGTAATATAATGAAAATCAAGGGCTGCAGAAAAAGCGTACGAAAAGAAAGGAGAGTTAATTCTGATAACAAAGGTAATAAGTAATATAGGTCTAACAAGCAAATAATATCACAAAGCACTCCAAGGAAATCGAGAGCATAATCACTAATTGGTAAAGAGAGCAGATAGAGTTAGAAATGGATGCAAAGGCAGCATTATTTGATAGCACAAAAAAGGAAGACAAATGTGACCATTAATAGTTACAGAACAAAAGTAAGATAAAAGCATAGCCATTCAGAAAAACCAGAAAAACATCGTGCAGTAAACAAAGAACAAGCTTGAGAAGATGTAAAAGTTTATTGTAGCTATAAAAAAATAAAATTGCTCCCATTTGCAGATTAAATATTGAAGTAAGTGGTTGCTCCAGAAGAGAATAAAGAAATTATTTGTGCAGCTTTTTCTGGGTGGTCCTCCGCAGTCCAAGAACGAGGTTGGATCACTCTAAGATATAGATTTCAAACGAAATGGACGGGCTGCGGTTGGAAGAGTCAATCATTGAAGGAGTTGGATCCACGGACTCCTTGGTGAAGGAAAAATTCGAGAAGGTGCTGCTCTCGATCGAGTAAAATCTCTTCAGCTTTATTTGTAAAATCCTCGAGGACAATCCTACTATCCCCTATTCACTGCTAACGAAGGTAAACCGTATGTAATCATAGTCAGTGAGTATTACACCGATATAAGGGAGCAGTTGAATAAAATGGTGAAGTACAACGATCCCAGAGATACGTCTTGGGAGTCGGAGAAATTATACCTTGAGATTGTGTTGACTATCAAAATATAATGAGCCTAATTTACTTTTTCTTAATAAAAAATGATTAAACTATGAATATAATTTTCATTCTCGCTTTTTTAAACATCTTTTATTAATTAGTACATAAAAAACTAAAAAATTGTTTTAAAATACATTATTGCGGTATGCTTTTAGTTTTTATGGAGAAGCATCTAGCTTTTTAAATTTCATGCCAAGTTAGTTTTCATATATTCGCAAATAATTGAATAAATATTTCAAGATACGACATCTTGTTGAATTAGCATAAATAAATCCAATAATTAGAAGTATAATAGAACACTGAAAAGTAAAAATGATATAAATACCAAAGAATAGACTATGAAATATTAGCAAAGATAATGAATGTCTCTTAGTTCAATACGTTGTAAGTTCATCTTTACTATGATATGTGCATGATCTTTTTATGGATATCATGGCGAATGAAAGTGATAAAATTGAATTAGACAACAATATTTCACAATTGTTAGGGAATCTATCTAATGCAAGAAAGAAAGAGTTATGTAGACTGCTAAATCACGAGTTAACTTAATTCAGTACAAATGAATGCAGGAATTATCAATGGCAACAAAAGGGAAATGCTCAACAACTAAGTCAGAAATACAAAGAAAAACAGGATTACTTAGAACAAATTGATATTAGATACTGCAATTAAAGGTAAATAAAACAAGTAAAAGCATATTAATAATTTAATCTTACTCTGCATGTTTACTCTAATTTGATTTTTTATTATTTTAATCATTTTTAGTCATTATTTATCTCTCTTATTAAAAAATATTTTTATTATTATTATATTATTTATGATATTTCTTATACAATGCATTTTCATTTTTATAACTTATATATTTCAGTTTAAATAAGAGATGTCATAAGATCACTTTAACACTTTTTATCATCAAAACTATTTTTTAATTTAATTATAATAAAATTTATAGTTATCATCACCAAAACTAAATTATTTAAATAATTTAAAGCCTTTACTTTATACAAATAATGATGGAGTTAACACTGATGTGAATAATCTAATTCCATATCATAGAACTACTGCTGTAAAATATAGCATGGCTAGATTAATAATTTTACTTATGGTAATGTTATTAAAATCTATTTATTATCATTAAAACAGACTAATTAACATTATAATCATAATTTCTATTTACAAGAACATTTTCAATTTTATAAATGCTAAAGATCAGAAAGTTATCTTGAAAAGAATTTAAATTAGCATAAAAAATGTAATTATTGTGATTGCTTTTATATAAGCAACTAATGAATATGAATTGATAATAAAAACAGTTTCTTCAAAATAATACATATTTATTAAAATATACATTGATAGGCATATTTATCAATCTAAACAATGAAAATAATTTAATGATAACAAAATTAGAAAAGATTTGATTATAGTTTGATTGACGTTTATGTTGCCAAAGATTTCATTACAGTTGAGGAAGAAGATCTTGTTTCAATAATGGCAATATATCACTTGCATTTGCTCGCATAATAGGGGCTCAAATTAACTTGAGACTAATTAAAGTTCTATCCTTTCATTAAAGAAAATCAAATTTATCTTTACAATAAGGAGAAAACTTCAATTAAGTTGGTGGAAAATTTATAGTTTTAAATTTTTGCAATTGAAATTGCTATTGATAGAGGTAAACATGCCGTGTAATTATTACATTCCCTCAAACATTACTTGAAATATATGATAGATTAATATTAAACCAGATATTTACAGTTTATGCTGCTTAATATTATTTAAAATGTCTCCAAAAGAGTTAAACATATTTTCAATTAAATTATCTACATCAAGACAACATTTTTTATGAAATTAGAGGTAAATATAATTCAATTATTGCGCTATTCACCTCCGAACATTTGAAAAATAAAATCTATTATACTATTATATAAATAAATCATATACCATTAAACATATAAATCTACTTAATATAATTTAGATTTTTTTCTGCCAGCTTGGATAAAAAGTTATCATAAAATATCAAATAATCTTAAACAATCATTTCTTATCTTAAAGAGATTTAATTGCATATTTACATACAGAGAGTCTATGCAAGCAGTTTAATATTTTTTAATTTAAAGATAACAATTTATTTATTATAATCGAATTATTTGTCAATTTAAATTACATTTCATTTATTATTTGTGATGAATTCATTAAATAGTTACTTTGTTGATAAAATAAAAAAGGAATCTACACAAAAACATTGTTATTTAATGGTTATTAAAGGTGACAGAGGAGCCTTAAATACTGAATAAAAATCTCAGTAAGAATGTATCATTAGAATTGATAATTACAGACAAATGCAATCTAAATTTAAGATAATAATTTTATAATATGTTTACTAATTTATTATTAATAATATTACAAGAAAATTAAATATTTTTTATTGTTAATGGTGTCTACACTGAATATTTTTACATTAAGAAACACAAAGCTTTCATATTATGCAGTTTTTAGAGGACAAAAATGTTGACAATAAGCAGCAAGTTAAACACATCAAAACCTTGGATCTTGAGAAATAATTGTTTGATAGTATGAATCCTACATATCACAAAAGAAACTGAAATGTGAGAAAGAAAAATAAAAGAAAACTCATGTTCACAAAACTATAAGTAAAATAAAAAATTAGGTACATAATATCTTTAAAACAAAAATTTGAGTCAATCATTTTGAATTTGGTTAGAGATACTTAATTTTCAATCTAAAAATATTATAGTCAGGTTTCTTCAAAAGCTTATTCTCTCAGTCTAATGATAAAAAGGAAAGTTAAACTAAGTTTAGTTTTAATGATGTATTAGCCTTCTATACTGATCCTTACGAATAGACTGTAGTTCAATAAATGGGTTGCTTAACATGTAAATTAGGCAAATTACTCTCGTTATATTAGTTGAAAATTCTATTGTAAAACTAAAACTATACTACACTTTACTAAAAATATTTAATTAATAAGAAGTATTTTTTATTCAAATTTGAAGGCTATATTACAGAGATTAAATTAATATAATGCTTTAACCACAGTATGAAATCTGTATTAATAAAATGAAATCAATGAGATGAAGAGTGATAAATTTATAAAGGTATATTTTTATGGAATAAAAGATGTATTTATTATCATATTTATTAGCATTTCTCATAAATAAGGTTTCGTTTTATGGTATGTTGGGATCAACTAATTTAGGTACTTCAGTAGTTAGAAATCGTCAACCATAAAATTATTGCGAGGTAAGTCTTGAATTTGTGAACTTCCTTAAAATAAGTCAGCAAATGTATAGAGGAATCAAACCAGAATACCGTTTAGATTTAATTATTTAAAACTATATTAAGATTTAAATGATACCTATATTCTTGCAGTTTAGGATGGTGTTCAACAAAGGTAGTCCTGAAGTGAAGAGACGACATCTATGATCTCAGGAAGGTCTTTATTTACTATAGAAAATAAAGAAAAATTTATAAAAAAACTCCAGTGAAAGTATTCTTCATCTCTTTCAGCAAAGCAAGGAAAAAGTCTTGATAGAAAATGAGAATGACCTGAAATGATGCTGTCTGTAGTAAAAACAGTCAAGGAAGTACACCAGAGAGACACATGAAGCGGAAAAATAGCTGCGTTGGACCTATATTGGCAAATTTGTTTAATTAACTAGGTGCCAACTCTGGTCTGGTCCAGTATATAGATTGTATAATTTCGTGTAAAATTGGATAGATTTAGTAGAGGTATTGGAAGTCAAGTGTGAAACTGTCTGATTATATCTAACTTGCTTGCTTAAGAAAAAGTATTGATTTTGACCAGAATAAAATAAGAAAACTATTATTACAGTGTCATTTATTTAAATTAGTATTATTAATATAGTTCTTTAAAAAAGGGTCAAATACATGAATATTAGAATGGCCATAATTAAACATCAAACAATTTACAGTCATATTATAGATCAAAGGAATATATGGCTTTCGCTTTGAAGCATTCATAATTTATAAAGAGTAAAATATAATTAATGAATGAATATATTTTAAAATAAACCTTAATAATGAAAAGCTTTGCATAGTTGTCTTGTTAGGAAATACATACGATTTATTCAGAATAATATGATCGTGATGGAGACTGCAAGACATATCAGAAGGATAAAGTCACATAAAAGGAAGAAGATTATTTGCACATGTGAGAGCAGTTCTTGTATAATTTAACATGCGATTTTCTGTGAAATGAATGCTCTGACATCGATTTACTACAAAACTCTTGTGCTATAAAATATATTATGAAGAACCAATAAATTAACTCTTGCCTACTATAAATCATTCGAGTATATTGTGTGTTTAAGAAAGTTTTATACGTCTAGGCTGCTTCGATGTGAAGCATCATAAATATAGATATTCAACGGGAGTATTTTTAACCAGCGGTATGTTCAATTTTGTTCTTAAACTAAAAATGCTCTTTTATCAAGCTTGATTATTTCTTAACCTTATATCGCAAACATTGTAATCCAGTATACTATAAACATTTTCTTTCACTTCTAGTTATACCCGGAATACTTTCTCTTGCCTCAATGCGAAAAATTTTGTATATTTACTTTGGCCAAAAGGTTCGAAGTACTTCATAGAACAACTTTCTTTGTTGTATAGGATAGCGTTATTACGAATGGTGACAAGAGAATCCAACAATTTATTTATTTTCCTTAAACTTCTTAAGAATATTTTATACTGCATGCTTTTATTATTTTGAACGAAGACCTAAACTATCTCCCCCTTATTAAATAGATTTAATCTCTTTAATAAGTCTTTGACCTATAACTAGGTTGCATGCTTATCTTTTGGCAAAAGTTACCAGCTCCTATTTTAATGATGCCATATCTCCATTTTGAATATATTGAATTAGTGACTCAACTTTTCTTCGACTCCTTTTTGGAATGGAAGCTTCTTCTCTCACGTTAATTGGCCTCCTATATGCATTTATACAAAAATTTATTAGGAGTAAAACGAAAACATATTAAAATACTGATCTTATATTTTGATTCTTGAACCATTTCATCTACATTATATTGAAATTCATTAATAACTTACAAAATAGTAGACTGGTCAGATTTAAAATTGAAAATGTAAAATAAATATTAAACTTATAAAAATACTGATTAAGTTATTAGAAAAATTATAAGTCAGAAATTTTAAAATCATATGAAATGAATTTATATCTAAGCTATACAATAAATAGTACTGAACAATAAATTAATTAATATAAAATTAATATATTTAATTTAACGGAACTCTTTAGTTTATTAAAAATATAATTATATATTGAGTAAAATTTGTTTAAATTCAAAATGTATATGAAAATGAATAACTTAATTTAACTATTTTAATTTTAATTTATTTAAAAAAATTAAATACTACTCTATCTCTAAATTTTATGCATTTAGAGTAAGAGTGCGAAAAAATAATTAAGTTACACACGCCAATTGCAATCAATAAAAAAGCAATATATATAATTTATATAAAATTAATGTTCATATTTAAATAATTTAAATCAATTTTAATCTTAATGATATAAATTAACTATAATTAAAATGTGAACTTAAATTTTATATAAATTATATATATCGCTTTTTTATTGATTGTAATTGGTGTGAGTAACTTAATTATTTTTTTCGCACTCTAAATCTAAATGCATAAAATTTCGAGATAGAGTAGTATTTAATTTATTTAAATAAATCAAAATTAAAATAGTGTAATTAAGTTATTCAATTTTATATACATTTTGAATTTTTAAACAAACTATACTCATTGATTAAGTATTTTCATATTGAAGCGCTATTATAAAATTTGAGGCCAATTAAAACAAATATACCCAAATTTATTATTTATAGATTTAAGCATATTTAGCACTGAGAGAAGTTTGAAATTAAAAATAATTGTAATATTAAATTATACATTTTAATAATTTTCTTATAGTGGTACTTGTGCTTTAGCATATAAGCATATAAATTGTATTAATTGTAATACCTTATAACGGTAAGTCAAAAAAATAAAGATTTTACTTACCATGTTTGATTGGAAAAATTAAACCTATTCTATCTTTAGGTAGCTTTTATAATATAATGGATTACAATCTTGCTATGTTGGGCTGTGAAATAATCTAAAAGTAAAATGATATTTTTTGTTTTGCGTAAAATTTAAACATACACTGGTTAAAAAATACTCCTGAAGATTATATATATAAAATTATGATGCTTCACATAAATTAGAAAAAGTTGCTCGTACTATATTAATGAATAAATCACTCAGATTCTGTTTAGAGATAAGAGTAGGGTTTGAATAAAGTTAAAGGTATGACAATGGTTCTAAAGTCACCTGAAAGGTGAAGCTCAACTAATTAAAAGACCAAATTATTTCATTATAAATCTCATTATTCGCACATTTCTTATGAGCTATTTAAGGTTTTCCTATTTTTATACTCCATAATGGGGCTATTTCTCACATTCTCTTCAACCAAGCAAGTTATACAGAATCAATAATAGGCTGTTTAATTCTCTCGGACGGCTGAATAATTATATTAAAGATTGATAATTGCTTTAATGAGAGGTTATTACATTTATTATTTTATTTAATTTATTATATATCACTTATTTTAAATTATGATTCCATCTGTTGGTGATAATGTATAGACAGAAGAGAGCAGTAAAAAGCAAAAGATTTCTTACCATCGATTAAGATTCCATTGCAGATTCCGAATCACAATATTTATATTGTGCAAATGTGTTTTAGCTGAACTTATATTAATGAAGTTGTTTTTGAAATAATCATTAACAATTTTGTGACTCTCTAAGTTTCTTGAAAGAAATCTTTCATAAATGAAATGTATGCAGTTTATATCATCCATGAACATAAGAAATAATTAATTCTCAATAAATATAATAATTAATTCTAAACTTAAAATGATATTCCTTAAGCAAGTTACCTAAGAAGGTATTAACAAATCTTAAAATTACACTTTTCAAAGTTCGTCTACTTTTTTTATAAGTTAATATTAATTCTCTTAAAAATTTAAGCCATGAGGAATGGAAGATCTGCTTCTCTTCATAGAATAATTAATATATATGTTTCCAAAACATAAATTAACAATGATCTAAAAGTTATTTATGACTATCTAAAATTTATCTCATCATAATCCTAACTTTAAAAGTTTTAAGATTAAAAAATATTACAATTAACTTAACTGTTCAATATGAAATCTCCACATATATATATTAATATTAATCTTAGGTCATTAAAAAGAATATATAAATCATTTGGAATAAAGTACTGGTCAATAAAAAAGTTATATCCCTCAACCTAGCTAAAATATGAATTAATTGAATGTGGAGAATGGATAAATTTAAATAATTAGTGAATGAAAGCCAAAAACTGATAAATTTTATTTATGTTAACTTGACAACGTTCAAACTATATTTACTCAATAATAGGGTGTGGATTAATAAATATTAAAATATTGAATTTAGTAATATTAAAAACAGTTGCCCATGTTTTATGCTTCAACTATTTAATAGGTATTGTAGAATATATACATTCAGAAAATTCAATATAAATACACAAAAAAATATAAGAATGCTTAGTTGAGCTTCATGATTTATGATTTATAATACGAAAACTTTAATTTATTAATTATTTAATTAACTTAAAAACTAATACTTATAAGTTTAATCAAAAATGGAAATCTCTCTAAAATCATCTTGTCTTCTTCTTCATCGTCATCATCATCTTCGTCACCGTAATTATCAAGTCCTTAGTCCCTTCTCCCTGTCGTCTTACGCAGCACCTGTCTTGTGACAACTGTGGTCTTACCAGGTAGGACCACTAAAAAATAAAAATTAAAGATATACTTTTTGTAACTTACATTTTAAGTGAGTGCTGTACCTCCACCTGCGTCTGATCTATACGAATACTTATTAATATATTAAGTTTTTGATTAAATTAATTAATTTCTTATTATAAATCATAATTATATCAATAATCACATAATAATACTATTCCTGGACAATTTAAGAGTTTATTGATAAAAAAGGGCGTAAAAACAAATCATTAGTTTTGTCTGATAAGTATTATTTAACGACATCTGCTCTTCGTAAGTTCTTTGCATAGATGAGGACTTTGCTCAAATAATGAAAAGTTAAAATTAAAATGTGAGAGCTTTGGACTACTAATTTTCTAAAAATAAATATAGTTAAAAAATTTTAGATTCAGTATTTTCAATTGACAAGAACTTTATCAAAAATATTGTCGATTGTCACTTTAGTTAAATAGAAGATTTTATTTTAATAACTAATAATGAGCATTCATTCGACAAAATAAAATTAAAATATTTTATTAAATATTAACAATTAATACACTGAAAGATCAGAGAGTGGAGTGCAATAAAAAAGAGGTTTGTATTGGTGATGGATCAAATTTCTTTAATATTATTACTGCTACTCATATTGAATATGACTCATTCAGTCGCTGCGGTTGGCAGTTCTGCTCGAACACACTGACACTTTTAGCTGGTGTCACAATTACACCTATTTCAACTGCAACTAAAAAAGAAATGGGTAAGTAAGATAATTATATAAAAGGTATTATTACCTTGCCATATAAATCTTTTTGATACCCATATAAAAATTTGACTTTTAACATTTTAATTATTACCTTGAGTTTGAGTTATTATATATTAGATATTAAATTTTATTATTAATCTCTAATTCAAATTTCTCTGTAATCTTATCTTTTATCAAATATTAAACTTTTACTTTTGAATTTTACTTTACATCATCTATTAGTAGATTTGATTCATATTAATAAATAATTTCAGGCTGCCTATTTATATTGTTATAAATCAAAATGTATTCTTTTTTAACAAATATCTTTTGACTTAGGTATGCATTTTTATCAAGCCAGTTTCTTTGCTATTTTACTCTATTTAAATAAATTAAATAAAAATTCTTTTATTCTAGGTTGAAAATAAGGTCTCTGTTTACATTTTCTAAAGTAAGTCTTCTCTAATGACTATAGCCTATTTTTATTTAAATGTATATCTATTTGATACTTTATTTTATTTTGATTTTTTACCTAATTTTCTTGGTGCTCTGGAGTCAAGGTATCTACTACGTAAAAGAAGAATTATCTTTATGTCGGATCGTTTACTGTTCTTTATAAAAGTTTAAGTGACGCATGATGATACGGTCAACCTTCACCTCTTTCAATGTATTTTAAATCTTAAGCTCTGAGTTATGAAGCGCAGTGATCTTATTTATATTTTTTTATTTTTATTAGATATTTAAAAAGTTATAGGAAATCTTTTAGGGATCTCATAGTAGTTGTATATCTTGGAAGGTAATAGTCCTCTTTAATTAAATACTTTTAACGTGATAAATTTATAAAATAATATATCAGTCTTATTTTAAGTTAAGTCTTCATTAAAACATTCTAGCATCAACTGCTTAGTCATCTACATTTTTTAATGCTGAGGAACTTTCCACTCTTTTTTAATTTAAGTTTTGTCTCAATAGACTTAGTTTTATCTAATTTAATTTAATAAATTGAAAAAATCAGGCACCATTAAGCTAAAAGCTGTAAAAGCTATTATAAAAATTAATTTTTTTAATTTAAATCATCTTAGAAGAGTTAACAAGCTTTAATTATATTTATCAACACTTTAAATTGAGTGTGTTATAATCTAATTCTTTGATAGTTTCTTGTTTCCCTCATAATTTATTACAATTATTAAATAAATTAATTTAAAATTTATTACTTCCCTCTAGCCATCACAATTATTTAAAAATAAAGTATCCGTTAAATATTCAATAATAAAAATGAATATTTATATATTTAAAAAATCATATAACAAAACATTATATTATTAATTAGATTAAAACTAAAACAAACTTTAATATAAGCTATTTTTCTCAGTTGAGTTTTCTTCAACTTAATAGCTTTATCAATGATTAAATATTGCTAACTATAACAATTAATTTAAGAAATTAAATTAAAAACATATATTTATATGGATGTAAATGAATATAAATTTACTTTTATAAAATTCCTGATATAATACCAACAATTTAAAACGAGCCTGATACACATGATAAACATAAACACCTAATATTTTATGATCACTTTAACAAAGTTTATGACTAGTTCAATAAACATTAAAATAAAATCAAAAAGTTAAAGTAAAAATCTGATATATTAAAAGCCATTAAACAAAGTTACGATTGCATAATTTTATAATGCAATTTTGAACATATTATAGATTGAGATATTTTGATTAATAACTGTCTTAGTCACTCAATGGCTTAATAATATTAAATATATTTCAAGCTAATAGTAAGTTTAAATTTGTTAAAATTATTAAAATAGGATGTTTTTAAGGATAAACTAGCACAACGATAACATTAATAATACAAATAAAATATAAAGTATAAATTATTTAAAAGATTATAATGATATAATCAATAAATGAATTAAGAAAGCTATAGTAGTATACTATTAATTAATTTATAATTAACAAAATCTTTCAAAAAATTAAAAAATATTAAGTGAATAGTAATATTGAAGTTTTAACAAGTAGCAATTTTATGAATCAAACTTCCTAGTTCAAGTACAAACTTGAGGAATATATTTTTTTCAGCAAATTAGTTAACAATATTGAAAGAATTCATTGGAAATTGTAAAATTTAATTAATATAAATATTGAAAGTTAACTTTACCAAACCTTAACAATATGATCAAATTTTCAATAGGGATTTTATTATTTATGTTAATGTTTTATATTATCGAGTAGCAAGATAATCAATTTTAATTATGACATTAAAATAAAATTAAAAAATCATGAAAAATTAAAGTTTATTTAGTTTGCTTCATTGATGAAATAAATAAGTACAACCAATTAATTTTAAATTAAATTTTATTTTCCATTTCGAGAGTATTCCTATAATAATTAATAGAAAGAAAATATATATTCGGGTGTTGATACCAAGACCTCCCTGACTCATCAGGACGTCCCAGGATAAATAGGAGGTCCCAGAGTATTTATAAGAATAAAAAAATTTAAAACCATAGTACGAAGTATATAAAAAAAGATTCTATAAGAATCTTTTCAGGCTGGGACAAAGGGTGTTACTCCTCGCGGTGTAAGGAATGGAAGAGCCTATCCTTCGATACCATATCAAAATAATTAACAGCAGGGGTCAAGGGGGCGTAAGCACTTTTTGAAGAATCAGAGGTCAACGCCTCTGAAAAAAACATTTTTAAGGTGATATATCTGAATAATTATAAAATAATATTTAATCGTTAAATTATAATCGTTAATAATCAATTAACATAAATTCACATGAAACCATCTTAATAAAAATCATAAAAGATCACATAGTACATGATACATGTGGCATACTATCAATTAATATTTAGGGTTTGAAATTCTAATCATTTCGATAAATCAAGTATACTTTATCAGAAAAGTTAATTGACATGCTATTATGATTGTGATAATAACCAATGTAGCACACATAGACTATTAAAAAATGGTTTAATAAAATCTTGTTCTAATACATACTCTTTGAAAGTATTGCGAGATATCCTGTTTAATTATTTTCCTAATAGTAGAAATATTAGTGAAACTGTTGATAATTTATTACTATTTTCAGATTAAAGCATGTGGTGCATTTGTAAAAAGAGTTCTATCAGATGTTAGAAGAATTATTAAGACATAATTAAAGCTTGAGCAAGATAGCTATCTTGTGCAAGATCATGTCCCAGAAGAACGAGACTTCAAAATTAAGAAAATAATTAATTTTTATTTATTTAAAACAAAAATACATATAAATATATCTAAAGTATGGCATTTAAAACCCCAAAACCCTTTCAGTAGTTTTATTGAGTTTTTGATTGATAAAATTAAACTATTAGTGCATACTTTATTAGGGGTTTAATGTTTAAATATTAGTATTTTAAGTGAGTATATGAGAGGTTGGGGGTCTGTTTATGACAGTGAGTATATAGATTTATTGTTTAAGTTGCGATATGGATGTGATGAATATAGTGAATTACTCAAGCCTGTTCTGAATTATACGTCTATAGCAAGGCTACTCCATAAATCTCCAGCCACTGTGAGGTCCACTGTCTATTAGCATTGAATTTAAAGAGATAGCATCTAAATTCTAAGCCTAAGAGACCTTTAAAATTTTAGCAGTATCATATTGAGTATCTTATTAATGATAAGACTCTTAAATACTGGGCTCATTTCTCTCTATCCTAGAGGGCTGTGATGTTTCATCACCAATTTCCTGAGCTTCAGATATCTGCTTAATCGATAGCTAACATATATAAAAAGAACGGAATATCTTACAAGACAGTCAATCGCATTAAGAGAGTGATTGACTTTAATGTTCCATTTTATAAGACTAATTTAAATTATATATTCGATTAAATGCAGAGGTCTTAAGAGCATAATATAAAGGTCATACACGCTGATGAGGCAGTATTTACATTCGATACCTTTATATCAAGGTCTTGGTACAAGAGGTATAGTAATATAGAAGTTTATGACTAAAATGTTAAGGTGTAAACTCATGCTATTCTTGGTGGAATAAGTGAAGATAGTGGCCTCGAGACTTATGTTATTCACCCTCGTTCTATAAAGACTGAATAATATATTAAGTTCTTGCAATAACTCAGAGATAAGTACGCTGACTAAGAGATTATTCTATTCGTTGATAACTTGTCAGTTCATAAAACTAAAGACTCAAGGAAGGAATATGAAAGGCTAAATATAACACCTGTATTTAATGTTCCTTGCAGCCCTTAGTTCAATGGAATTGAATTATATTGGGGGTTATTGAAAGGTCATTATAAGAAATTATATATTAAATTAGAAAGTTATAAGGATAGGGTTACCCACAGGGGCCCGAGGCTGGAAACTTTCTAATAGAGCTTTCTACTACACTAAGGCCTACCGAGTGCAGGTAGAAGGTTGCTGGGCGCAAGCATGAGGGACCAGTCGGCGGGGTTCAATCTGTCAGATCCTAGACTCCTCGAGTCGTCTGCACGCTAAGGATTTCCCTGCATAGATGAGTTACCTGGCTTGAGTTCAGTTTCCTAGGTAATAGGGAGCAGGATGAAGGTACGCTCTGCCTTCGAAAGTGAGAAGACGGAAACCATTGAAGCCAACGATAAGGATTTTTCTCCCACACCGGGTTAGGGTGCTGAAGCTACCACAGCGAAAGGATAGGGATTACGTTTCCCAGCAGCGGTGGGACCGGTAAGCGTTTTTCTCCATCTTCTGTCACTCAGTTGGATCTCACGAGCTCTGTCCCCAGGTTCAAACTGTGGTGACATCTTGATTTTGGGAGAAGACTAGGTAATAGCGAGAATTGTTTTTTCGGAGTTTTCTACTTTTTGACTGCCACGCCACGGAAGTTTGCCACGCCTACTCACTCAGATACGTCTACGTCACGACTAAAATTGATGGTTTGATCTTAGTATTAAACAGTGATATGTTAAAATTATATGATTTTAAATCATTAATCATTATAAGAAATTGCTGCTCTACCATCTGATGAATGATTCAAAGATAGATACAGTCGATTTTATTAAGAGTGCTGCTAAAAAGTCAGTGATGAGAAAGCTAAAGTATGCGCAAGAGAAGGTAGATTTTGTGTTTATAAATAAGTATTAGATTTGAATGAATGAATAAGTTCACATATTAAATTTGCCCGTAAAGGGATTTGGCTTCTCTTTCTTTCTTCCTCTTAAGGCTTGCTTGGGCCTAGGTTTCTTATCTTAGTGCCAGCCCCTGCATCTATGTTCATCTCGTCATGCTTTTAGAAATCTTTGAAGATTCTCTTACTCAATTCATGCTTTACTTGAGACTTTCTCTCTCTGTTTAATTTGCTGCGCTCTTTCATCAAGTAAATAGCAGTACCAGGTTTTTCAATAAAGTTAGAAGACTAAGCTTACTTGAGAAGAAAGGATGCTTTTGAAGTTCCTACAGCCAGGTATCACTTATTTTAATACCTTGCTTCTCTTTTTCTTCAGGAGAGATGCTAAATCGTTTCTTGTGAGCTTCTTAAATAACTTCATTGAAGTACTTAGGTTTCAGAGTTGCAAGAACATCAACTAAGAAGTTTCTCTCTGGCAACTTATTAGAGAGCTGTAGCTTTGATGGAAGGTAGAGAGCTACGTCCGGATCACTCATAGCATCGTCATATAGATTTGTCACTGAGATTTCAGGGTAGTTAGGTATCTCTATCATCCTAATTTCATTAGACTTAAAATCTTATTTCTCTTCACTAAGTAAGGCTTTTAAGAATGATATTTTAGTTCCTTCCTGGGTTGGCAAGAACAATCCAACTATGGTTAATCTATTTAGTTATTGATAAAATACGTAAAAATAGGAAATTGTAGAAATTAAATAAATTAATAATTATAACCAATTCTCTAAAAGCATAAGTTGTTGCCGTGCATTTTACTAAAAATTTTGATCATTATAGTCTTCAGCACCTTAATATAAACCCCAATTTTTTCATCAACAATCAAACACTTAATTTCGATGTTTGGCAAGAATTCGATGATTTACATGGTCGTTTGACACCGTCAATTGGCGTCGATCTGGCATGATCACTTGATGTCGATTCGTCGTCGATAGGCTTGAGTTGAGGCCATCCAGCAATCAATTCTCATCTTCTAGATCCTAAAATCTATTGCTCCATCCTTGTTCCATCGGTGCCATCATTGGTAGCTCAATCTGTTGGACCATCGTTGGTGTATTGGTGGACTTGACATCAGCAATGCGCGGAGGTGAGAGAGGTTTGAGTAGGTTGGCGATTGATTAGTTTAAACTTAAACTTAAAAGCGTGATATATAATAGGGAATTTTTAATCAATTAATTTAACAGTTCAACTGCTATTCATGATTGTCTTGACTGGTGCCAGAGCACCTGCAACTCCACTCATCGTCATTGATGATTGACTCAGACGAACCCATGTCTGATGGTGGTGCACCACTGCTTGAC